>ML800640.1:557222-619263 GCA_009831015.1 Picea engelmannii
CAAAAGGGAAAAGGGGGGGGGGGAACCTAAGAAAGGAGGAATTAGGGTTTCAGACTGGATAAAAGAAAGGGAGAGGGGGAAAGAAGGGGACTTTTGTGGATATGGGTATTGTGATGCTGGAGACTAGAGAGACTGGACTGATTTCTCGTAGGAGTTGGGGATTCTCAACAGACTTGAGTGGTAGCTCAGCCTTGGAGGCGAGCTGAGAAGCTAGTGACTCTCTGATTGTGTGTGGCCCCTTTGTGGCTCGGGGGGATGAGGGGGAAGAAGAGTACCCCTAGCATTTGGCTGGGAGGTACCGGTGGGTTCTTTGCGGTCGGCAAGCAGGAGCAGGAGCGACAGGAGCACAAGAATCATTTGCTGCAAGCGTTAAGGACACAGGTAAGTAAATCTCTGGGCATTTCTATCTTGCTATGCATATTTATAAACTGTAGTTAATGGATTTTGTGCAAATTGGTAATTTCAGTGCTTGTGGTGTGAATTGTGACTACAAACTGTAGTTATGGCTATTTTGTTTTCGTTTGTATGTGGTCCAGCCTTTCGTTTCACTGGTCCTCCATGTGCGTCGCATTTTGTATTCGGCGGTCATTGCATTTTTATACTGTGGGCGTGTTCCCTTCAATAGGTTTTTCCCTTTTCCTTGGGCATTTTACACCTACAGGGGGCGTTTTTCTTCAGCGGGTTCCCTCTTTTATACCCTAGGCGTTTATTTACATATATTGGGCGTTTTTCTCAGTGGGTTCTCTCCCGTACCTTGGGCATTCATAACCAACTGGTCGTGTTAATATGGCTGAGTGTACAGCCATTTCGTGGGAAATCTTTTCGTTTTTGTGTTGGGTACAATCTTAAGGGTTCACTGTTAAACCCGTTTTAGGTTTATGGGTACAACATTCATCCTCGGGGGCGAATCATTCCCATGGGCGTTTCCTTCCTTGCCAGTGGTCGGTTGAAATCAGTGCGGGTATCCGGTACATCACCTGAGCGTTCGTTCTACCCCGGGGTTTATGAGAGGCTGCCATTTCGTTTTAAGATCTCCTGAGCTTCAACACAAATTATCATGAGATGCCAATCAATACCATGATCACAGATAGCGGCACCAACACCCATTTTCTGATCGCAGTGTCCAGCACCAAATACTCGACCATTGTTACAAAACCCTGCGACTCACACCCAGATGGCGAGAGTGCAAACGATTCCAAAGTCAATTTATAAACACCTAGGGCTTTCACTTTTCCTTTAAGGTTGTTTCGATTTCTATTTTAAATTAAAAGCAATGTTCATGCGGAGTTCATGGCTATTTGCTACGTCTTGAGTACAATGCTCATTGACCTGTATATCAACTAAGTTTCCTTGACCTATCACCTGTGCGTAACATGAAGCTTCCTTTATGCCATATTGCGCTTGTCGTTCCGTACTCTCTTTTGTGCTATCCTTGCTAGTGATGGAACATAAATTTTTATAGAAATGATGTTGTTTATGATTGCTATTGGAAGAACGGTGATGTGAACCCGAGTACAATGCAATAATTTGAGAGATTTTTGCAGTGGACAGAGGGCTTAACACGAGAGAATTTTATTCATTTTCTTATATATCTTAAATTAAGCAGGCTGTAGATGAGATCTGTTGCCCAGCCCTTGTATAAAATTTCATCTAATAGAGTCTGCAGCTTTTGGAAAAATTTGCATGCGTAAAGTTTCAGACCAAATATTTAATACATAAATTGTAGCTTGCGCAGGCAAGGTGCTTAGGAGACGCCTGTAAGAGGAATCGATGCTATGACGTCCCCTCAATATTGCTTAAAGTATATGGGCATCCATGAATGAATAAGTCTTGGTTTTGTTATTTTCTGACGATTTCCTTTAAGACCTAGCTGCCTTCTTAAACCGCCATTGACAATCTCATTTATTCAATGTACTGTGTTTTATTTTATTTTATTCTTTTCAGCGAACGATGGTTTTTTTTATGGAATTGGTTGACAAATTCGTATGAAATTATTTTTATTCATTAAAAAAATTCTTTATGATTATAGAATGGATACGCGTATTGTTTATGTAGTATTCGCATTATAAAAATAATTAATTTTAAGATAGTCAAATTATACAACATAATCCTTTAAATTAAACAATTCCCTACCTATTTAAATTTCCTCATGAATTAATACTTTAATTCCATGATCGCTTGGACCCCGAGTTCTTCATTGGTCTGCGGACCTTCGCCTGGCATTGCCATCTGCAACGACCGATGAAGGGTTACGATTGGCACGCGCTCGTGCTAGTGGCCCGAGACAACCTCCTTTCCTTGACAGCGCGCATCATGTCTTAAACCCATTTTAATCTGCTGGCGTGGACAAACCCTAATTAGGTTGTTAGCAGGCGAATCCAATGTTGTGGCAGTTGTATGGCAGTGTATTTGTTTATATATGGTCTTTTCTAAGTGTTGCGACTTTTAAGTTTGCCGTGTTAGTATGGTTAGGGATAGCGTGGCAGCAAGGTGGCCTGTCTTTTTTTGGTACTGGCAATTATAAGTTGCAGATTTAAACGCTGTGGAAGGTATAGCCTTAAATGGCTTAGGGATAATTGGGCCGTCTTGGGGTGTGTTCTTATTTTTTTTGGCTTCTAAAAACGTTTTCAGGTTTATATTTAGCTTTTTAATTGATTTATTTATACATACGCGCCTTTCAAAGTTGGGTCATTTAAAACACTGTCATAATAATTAGCGTGTTGATTCAATAGGACCTGTTAAACTGTGATGTATATGGTTGCGTTGAATTAGGATATTGTACATCCCAATTATAGTGTTATGATTTCATTAGATCCTTTTAAAAACAATGGTGTTTATTGCTGTGCTTAAGCAAAGGTGTACAATAAGCACAACTCTTACATTGACACCGACTAGACCTCTTAACCACCAGCATGCATAGGTCTGTAATAACATCCATACATATAACTTTAGTTGTCTATCCAAAATGAGCCATAGTGTTATGGCATATACATCTCAAGTGTCAGTTCACTCCCAAATAGTCTAAGCAAATTAAACACAGGAAAATTGTGATCCAAGACTAGGTAAGAGATATTGAAACCATAGATGTAGTTTACAGGATAGTTTCTTAAACATGTTTAATGTAACCTCTATATTTAATAAAGCTTTACATGAATAATTAAAAACTAGAGAGTATAATGGCAGAATTACATAATAATGAACTCAATAAGGATATTAATTAAAATATGTTGTTGTTCGATATTGCCCCTTAAAATGTTTTCATTTTTAAATAATTAGCATTTTTAGGTTTACATTTATGTGCCTTTAACAACATTGGTCTTTAAAACAGTGTAACACTAAATAGTGTTATTGATTGGTCATTTTTAACTATAAGGACTATTTTTATGGTAATATGATGTCGAATCGAATATTTAATAGTTGTCAAATTGCAAGGATTATATGCGTTAATGGCAATACTAATATTGTTCACATTAAAATGCTATTGACGAAGCTTAACTGCAATATTGTTATTTGCTTAATTACTATGGTAAATCTTGTTTAAATTGCCATAATAATATTCGTCGTTAAGTTGCAATGTTGATGATAATGGTTGAATTGCAATGTTATTGTTTGTTTAATTGAATATTAGGATGATGTTTGAATTGCAAGTTATTATTCGTTTAAGGTGAAGTGTTAATGATAAGGTCTAACTGCAGTGCAAATAATTGATAGGTTATTCCAATGTATGGTAATAATTTAGAAGGAAAGGCAAGATAATAAGGATATTGTAATGTTCGAGGGTTTACCATATGGTATTGATATCGTTGCCCAATCAAGGCGATTAGCAAAAATGGAATGCGCATGTGATTATTGCTTGTCCCTGAACTAGCGCAAAATGACCTTATACTAAACAATGGGGGTTGAGATTATTGGCTTTTACCTCATGATAAAGTCTTCGTCGGTTGATGATAATTAATGGAGAATTTGGTCTTGATTGTTGCCCTCAGGTCTCAATAATGGTTGGTCAATTTTTGAGTCCTCCTGACTTGCGTCTCCCGTACAGGTCATGATTGTCCCTGATTTGGTAGTACGTGGTGGCATTGTATTGCGTAGTATGTTCGTGTCGGGCGGGATATAGACACCTCTTGTAGATTAGTATTTATGACTGTGTGTAAATCCGGTGGAAGGAATCCAGTGCCGTATCAAGAGTCTCGGGTTGTTTAAAAGCACAGTTCCACTCTTGCGACACACTTTGAGCCGTATCAGTAGGTTCGGGCTGTTTAAAGGCACAGTTCCACTACTGCGACTCTACTGTTGGATTCCTTCATTCTGTGGCAGTACTGTACCCTACCCCTGGTGTCTTTTTCTTCTTACAGCTGCTAGTTGCACGCCTTATGTCCAGGGGCGTTTATTTCTTGTTGTCACTATGATATGTCGGGTCGTCTTGTTGGTTCGAGTGGTGACGTAGAGTCGAGGGGCTTGTTTCTTCTACACGCGTGCACACACTTTAAACAAAAAAAAATTGCACCTGTTGGTAGAGTTGTTGTCCTGAACTAGAAGGGTTCTTACATATGGTATCAGAGCCGGTTCGACCCGCGACTTGGTGTTCGCTACGACTTTCATTGACCTGAGTTGATTCCATTAAACTAATGTTGATCGAGTTGATGGTGTGCGTGCACGGTATTCATGGTTAGGGGATGTCAAGGAGTCAGACGATGGGGTATTAGGGGAGGAGGCGTGACGCCTCCAGTAGCATCCACGCCTGAGGGGTCTAACCCCCCCCTAGGGAGGCGAGCAGGTTCTTAGACTGGAACAAATAGTAGCTGGAGATGTTGTTGGGATGACCAGATCCTTTCAGCACATGTCTGAGGCACTGAGCAACCGATTAGACAGAGACGAGGCCAGGGCGCCGGCACCCGCTGGGGTTCTGCCGCGCGCACCGGCCGTTACAGGTAACTTTCACCGTGAACTCGAGAAGGTAAAATTTCCCGAGTTCTTTGGTGCCCCGGACGACGCAGCCACCGAAGCATGATTGGAGAATATGGCGATGTGCTTCGCACTTCGCGGTTATACCTCCAACATGAAAGTCCGCATGGGAGTCTTTCAACTGAAGGGGAGCGCTCTTCTACGGTGGAAGACGCTCCTATCGCAGCTGAACATGATCGTAGAAGACGTGTCATGGGAACTGTTCGAGGAACGGGTCCGAGAGAGGTACCTTTCTGAGGAATTCATTAAGCGTCGGCACAATGAGTTAAATGCCTTACGACAGGGAGGTCGTACGGTGCCCGAGAGCGAGGCACGTGTTATGGAATTACTCCGACATGCTCCGCACCTTAACCCTGAGAAGCTTAAGGTCAGCAGATTCGTGTTGGGCCTTAATAGCAGCATGCGTGCAAAGGTTATTATCTTGAAGCCTCAAACCTTTCACGATGTCGTCTAGAAGGCATTCGTTCAGGACGAGTTTAGCTTCACAGGAATGGCTTCAGAAGCCAAACAGGAGGTGGGAGGAAGGGTTACGGGTTGTGCCCTTAACCTGGGAGAGTTTGTCACGAGAGTCATATTGTACGTCACGAACTTAGGATCTTATGACGTCGTGATCGGTAAGGATTGGTTGGAAACGCATGAGGCGATTCTCAACTGTAAGACAAAATGATTAAGCTTGGTTGATGATGAAGGATAGAGACGTGTGATTGTAGGAAGGAACCAGGGAGTTTCCCTGCGGTTCGTCTCTTCCTTACAGTTACGAAAGATTATGCGCAAGGGGTGCAAACTTTATGCGATCCTCGTGCTAAACGAAAGGGGGGTAGCGGAAGGTCTAGAACACCTTCCGGTGGTGAAGGAGTTTGCAGACATATTTCCAGAGGAGTTTCCTGGGATGCCGCTGGAGAGGGAACTAGAGTTTACCATAGACCTGAAACTGGGAACCGAACCGATAGCAAAACGCCTTATCGGAGGTCGACCCCGGAGTTGCAAGAGATGAAAATGCAACTGAAGGAGTTGTTGGACCTGGGACTGATACGTCCTAGTGTGTCACCGTGGGGTGCACTAGTTATTTTCATACGAAAGAAGGACGAATCGTGGAGGCTTTGCATTGACTACCGTCAACTGAACAAGGCCACGATCAAGAATCAATATCCCTTACCAAGAATTGATGATCTGTTCAATCAAATGAAGGGTGTGACGGTGTTCTCTTAGATCGATTTGCGGTCAGGGTACCACCAGTTACGGATCAAGGAGGATGACATCCCTAAGACCGTCTTTAAGACGAGATTCGGACATTACGAGTTTACTATTTTGTCATTTGAGCTGACAAACGCCCCAGGGGTATTCATGAGTTTGATGAATGGGGTGTTCCGCAAGTACTTGGACAAGTTCATCCAAATATTCATTGAAAATATTTTGAACTACTCTAGGACGACGGAGGAGCATGCCGAGCACTTCTGCTTGGTACTAGAATGTGTATGAGAACACAAATTACATGGGAAGTTTCCCAAATGCTCTTTTTAGCAATCGAGGATTCACTACTTAGGGCATGTCATCTCCGGCGAAGGTATCGCCGTGGATCCAGCCAAGGTTGAATCTAATATGGAGTGGTCTGCGCCGACGAATGTCATGGAAGTGCGTAGTTTTATGGGATTAGCAGGATACTATCGACGGTTTGTC
Source organism: Picea engelmannii (assembly GCA_009831015.1). Classification (NCBI taxonomy): domain Eukaryota; kingdom Viridiplantae; phylum Streptophyta; class Pinopsida; order Pinales; family Pinaceae; genus Picea; species Picea engelmannii. The sequence goes on from ML800640.1 coordinate 563,865, forward strand.
GAGGGTTTTTCGAAGATAGCAAATCCGATCACGGAATTGCAGAAGAAAAACAAGAAGTTTGTTTGGACGGAGAAATGCGCAGAAGCATTTCGAAGGCTTAAAGAGTTGTTGACGACCGTGCGAATACTAAAGGTCCCTGACATGGACGCAAACTTCTTGGTATGCACTGACGCATCCAAGGAAGGTTTAGGCGGAGTCTTGATGCAAGACGAATGAGTGATTGCTTACATTTCCAGGAAGCTGAGAAGGTATGAGGAGAACTACGCGACGCATGATTTGGAGTTACTAGCCATCGTATATCCCTTGAAGGTTTGGAGACACTACCTTGTTGGACGAAAATTTGAATTAAAAATCAATCATTGTGGACTACAACACATTTATACACAAAGCGACCTGAACGCGCGACAACGACGTTGGTCGGAATCGCTTAGCGAATATGATTTCGAGATTACTTACATAAAGGGAACAGTGTACCGAGTGGCGGATGCCTTGAGTCGGAGGCCACGCTTTTTTTTTTTTTTCGGTGTTACCTCTTCAGACAAATATACGCGAGAAGATTCTCACCTTACAGCGTGACGATGACGGGTACAAATAAGTCAAGGATTTTATCGGACAAAACACGATGATGGTACCGCGATATGAGGGATATCCATTGGATAACGATGGGTTATTGAGGTTTAGAGTTCGGATTTATGTACCACCTAACGACGAGTTGAGGATGTTGATCCTGAGCGAGGCTCATAGAGAGGTTTACATGGCTCACCCAGGAGTCACGAAGATGAGGGTAGACCTTAAGACCTTATTCTTCTGGAAGGGAATGAAGCCCGACATAGTTAACTTTGCGGCTAGATGTCTAGAGTGTCAGCAGGTAAAATCCAAACATAGACACCCCGTAGGATTACTTCAACCACATGCCATTCTGGAATCGAAATGGAAAGTTATATCGATGGATTTTATTGTTGGATTGCCACTGATGACAAGGAGACATGACTCGATTTTTGTAGTGGTAGACACTCTGACGAAGAGTGCTCACTTTATTCCTGTGCATTCGACATATCAGGCACCTGACATAGCGAGAGTCTTCACCAGTGAGATTGTGAGGCTGCATGGCATGCCTAAAAGATTATATCCGATCGAGGATCGGTGTTTACTGGACAATTTTGGATGAGTTTCCAAGAGGCCTTGGGAACCCAGCATAACTTTAGTACTGCATATCACCCAGAGACGGACGGACAGACATAACGTATGAACCAAACCTTGGAAGACATGATTGCGCATGTACGTGATGGACCAACAAAAGCGTTGGGAGGAATTCTTGCCTCTAGTAGAGTTCGCTTACGACAACAGTTATCAAAGCACCATAAGGATGGCGCCTTTTGAGTTTCTTTATGGGCGACCGTGTTGGATGCCCTTGAGTTGGGATCGGCTTGAGGATAGGGTCCTGGTGGGACCAGAAGCGATCCAAGAAATGGAAGAGAAGATGCAATCCCTATGACAAAGGATTAAAGAAGCGCAAGATCGACAGAAGAGTTATGTCGATGCACACCGAGTCGACCATAGCTACGAGGTCGGTGATCGAGTCGTCTTGCGGGTTAAACCGCATAAGAGTTCGATCAAGTTTGGAAGGGGAGATAAACTCTCTCCTAGGTTCGTGAGACCTTTCGAGATTGTGGAGAGAAAGGGGCTCGTGGCCTATCGGCTAGCCTTGCCTGATTATTTGAGGCGTATGCACGATGTTTTTCATGTATCTGTTTTGAGACATTATATTAGTGATCCTACGCATGTGTTTGACCTGAGTTCCTTGAAGGTATCGGACAAGGGAGCGCTCATGGCTGAGCCGGTCCGCATATTAGATCATCGCGTTCGAAAGTTACGACGTCGAATGGTAGATCAGGTCAAGGTCCAGTGGGACAGTTATAGTCCACACTCGGTGACCTGGGAGGACGCAGATGATATGCGTCAACAGTTTCCATTTTTGTTTGATAGATAGACTTATGATATTGTCATACTTTATTTTTGCATGTATACTGAGAAACTTCGGGACGAATTTTAGACCAAGAGGGGGTGTATGTAACATCCCGCTCTGGCGCACTGAGAACACTTATTATTTGAGGACACTTGCTCGCAAGTGATCTGGACCCTTTTTGATGTTAGACCTATTATGTTTGATTATGATTGACAGATGACATGACGTGTTACTATTTGATGTAGACGGGTTCTATTGACTCAGTTTGATTGAGTGTGCAGGGTTTTTGACCTTGAGGATGCAGAGGCATCGGTAGATCCCCCTTGGACTCCGGACTGAGTCAGGGAGTGTGCTTTTGGGTTGATATGTTTATTATGATGTTTCATTTGATTGATGATTTGAGGTTGACATTTCTGACATGATTATTGGTGATGCAAGCTGACGATAGCTTGCCGACTTGACTCACATATGGAGTAAAGGGGCCACACACGATTGCAAAGAGGTTGAGGGAGAGGAGTGGACAGCAGCCCTGCCACCGCCTGCTAGCACTCCCGCGGTGGCTCGAACTGTAGGTTAACGATTACCTAGTTCGAGAGGACCCACGATGCTGTGGGGGTCGACATCGATAGTAACTCACGATGATTCTAAGGGGCGCGCAATAAGGCGGGGGCCTTATTCCTTAGAGCCCTTAGTCTCCTACGAGTTCACCTGGCGAAGTATTTACTCCAGGGGTTATAGAGGTCTACCAATCAGTCCAGTCGGCGAGTGGCACCCTTGGAGCACGTGGTGAATCCTGAAGGGCACATCGCACAAAAGAAACTCAGTTGGCGAGTGGCAACCTTGGAGAACATGGTGCGTCCTGAAGAGCACATCACCCAAAAGAAATTCCAGAGGCGAGTTGCACCCTTGGTGCACGTGGTGTGACCTGAAGGGCACGTCGCAATAAAGGTGGTTGAAGGAGTCAGCCTAAGTAACCCTAAGTCATCAACACCTGAATAAAACCTTAAGCAATTCCATTAACCAATCGTCGCCTAGCTCAGAATCTAAACCCTAAGCCTAAGACCTTCTAGAAACATGGGGGAAATTTAGTGTGGCCTTAACAATTGAAAATTCAAAAAAAAGGGAAAACAAAAACTCAGACCATCACCCTCTCATTATCCTTGTCTACCTAATTAAACTATCCTCCATCGCCTTGATCTCCAAGTATCCATCTTCCTTTTACTTGTGCAGTTCACATTACTAAATCGCCAGCCCTCCCCGTAATTCCTCTTTATTCATTTTATGTGATACAATTATTTTTCCCCTATATTGGTTTGCCATCGCCTTATTCTCTCATTATCCTATATATACATATATATTAATGATAAACTAAATGATGGATAATGATAAACTACAAATATGAATGCATGCTTAAATAGAAAAATGAAAATATTATATATGTATATTATATTATAAACAAATTGTAAACAAATAAAGTTAAGCATGTAAAAAAATAAAAGGAAATGAATAATGAGCACACATACCCTTTGAGTTTTTGAAAAGAAAAAAATAAAATGAAATAATATAAACAAAATAAATTAAAAAGAAAAGAAGAAAATCAAAAGGGAAAAGGGGGGGGGGAACCTAAGAAAGGAGGAATTAGGGTTTTAGATGGGACAAAAGAAAGGGAGAGGGGGAAAGAAGGGGACTTTTGTGGATATGGGTATTGTGATGCTGGAGACTAGAGAGACTGGACTGATTTCTCGTAGGAGTTGGGGATTCTCAGCAGACTTGAGTGGTAGCTCAGCCTTGGAGGCGAGTTGAGAAGCTAGTGACTCTCTGATTGTGTGTGGCCCCTTTGCGGCTCGGGGGGCTGAGGGGGAAGAAGACTACCACTAGCATTTGGCTGGGAGGTACCGGTGGGTTCTTTGCGGTCGGCAAGCAGGAACAGGAGCAGAAGGAGCACAAGAATCATTTGCTGCCAGCGTTAAGGACATAGGTAAGTAAATCTCCGGACGTTTCTATCTTGCTATGCATATTTATCAAATGTAGTTAATGGATTTTGTGCAAATTGGTAATATCAGTGGTTGTGGTGTGAATCGCGACTACAAACTGTAGTTATGGCTATTTCGTTTTCGTTTGTATATGGTCCAGCCTTTCGTTTCACTGGTCCTCCATGTGCGTCGCATTTTGTATTCGGCGGTCATTGCATTTTTATACTGTGGGCGTGTTCCCTTCAATAGGTTTTTCCCTTTTCCTTGGGCGTTTTACACCTACAGGGGGCGTTTTTCTTCAGCGGGTTCCCTCTTTTATACCCTGGGCATTTATTTACATATATTGGGCGTCTTTCTCAGTGGGTTCTCTCCCGTACCTTGGGCATTCATAACCGACTGGTCGTGTTAATATGGCTGAGTGTACAGCCATTTCATGGGAAATATTTTTGTTTTTGTGTTGGGTACAATCTTAAGGGTTCACTGTTAAACCCATTTTAGGTTTATGGGTACAACATTCATCCTCGGGGGTGAATCATTCCCATGGGCGTTTCCTTCCTTGCCAGTGGTCGGTTGAAATCAGTGCGGGTATCCGGTACATCACCTGAGCGTTCGTTCTACCCCGGGGTTTATGAGCAGCTGCCATTTCGTTTTAATATCTCCTGAGCTTCGACACAAATTATCATGACATGCCAATCAATACCATGACCACAGACAGCGGCACCAACACCCAATTTTTGATCGCAGTGTCCAGCACCAAATCCTCGGCCATTGTTACAAAACCCTGCGACTCACACCTAGATGGCGAGAGTGCAAACAATTCCAAAGTAAATTTATAAATACCTAGGGCTTTCGCTTTTCCTTTAAGGTTGTGTCGATTTTTGTTTTAAATTAAAAGCAATGTTCATGCAGAGTTCATGGCTATTTGCTACGTCTTGAGTACAATGCTCATTGACCTGTATATCAACTAAGTTTCCTTGACCTATCACCTGTGCGTAACATGAAGCTTCCTTTATTCCATATTGCGCTTGTCGTTCCGTACTCTCTTTTGTGCTATCCTTGCTAGTGATGGAACATGATTTTTTTTAGAAATGATGTTGTTTATGATTACTATTGGAAGAACGGTGATGTAAACCCGAGTACAATGCAATAATTTGAGAGATTTTTGCAGTGGACAGAGGGCTTAACACGAGAGAATTTTATTCATTTTCTTATATATCTTAAATTAAGCAGGTTGTAGATGAGATCTGTTGCCCAACCCTTGTATAAAATTTCATCTAATAGAGTCTGCATCTTTTGGAAAAATTTGCATGCTTAAAGTTTCAGACCAAATATTTAATACATAAATTGTAGCTTGCGCAGGCAAGGTGCTTAGGAGACGCCTGTAAGAGGAATCGATGCTATGACGTCCCCTCAATATTGATTAAAGTATATGGGCATCCATGAATGAATAAGTCTTGGTTTTGTTATTTTCTGACGATTGCCTTTAAGACCTAGTTGCCTTATTAAACCGCCACTGACAATCTCATTTCTTCAATGTACTGTGTTTTATTTTATTTTATTCTTTTCAGCGAACGATGTTTTTTTTTATGGAATTGGTTGACAAATTCGTATGAAATTATTTTTATTAATTAAAAAATTTCTTTATGATTATAGAATGGATACGCGTATTGTTTCTGTAGTATTCGCATTATAAAAATAATTAATTTTAAGACAGTCAAATTATACAACATAATCCTTTAAATTAAACAATTCCCTACCTATTTAAATTTCCTCATGAATTAATACTTTAATTCCATGATCGCTTGGACCCCGAGTTCTTCATTGGTCTGTGGACCTTCGCCTGGAATTGCCATCTGCAGCGACCGATGAAGTGTTACGATTGGCACGCGCTCATTCTAGTTGCCCGAGACAGCCTCCTTTCCTTGACAGCGCGCATCATGTCTTAAACCCATTTTAATCTGCTGGCATGGACAAACCCTAATTGGGTTGTTAGCAGGCAAATCCAATGCTGTGGCAGTTGTATGGCGGTGTATTTGTTTAGATATGGTCTTTTCTAAGTGTTGCGACTTTTAAGTTTGCCGTGTTACTATGGTTAGGGATAGCGTGGCAGCAAGGTGGCCTGTCTTTTTTTGGTACTGGCAATTATAAGTTACAGATTTAAACGCTGTGGAAGGTACGGCCTTAAATGGCTTAGGGATAATTGGGCCGTCTTGGGGCGTGTTCTTATTTTTGTTGGCTTTTAAAAACGTTGTCAGGTTTATATTTAGCTTTTTAATTGATTTATTTATACATACGCGCCTTTCAAAGTTGGGTCATTTAAAACACTGTCATAATAATTAGCGTGCTGATTCAATAGGACCTGTTAAACTGTGATGTATATGGTTGTGTTGAATTAGGATATTGTACATCCCAATTATAGTGTTATGATTTCATTAGATCCTTTTAAAAACAGTGGTGTTTATTGCTGTGCTTAAACAAAGGTGTACAATAAGCACAACTCTTACATTGACACCGACTAGACCTCTTAACCACCAGCATGCATAGGTCTGTAATAACATGCATACATATAACTTTAGTTGTCTATCCAAAATGAGTCGTAGTGTTATGGACTATACATCTCAAGTGCCAGTTCACTCCCAAATAGTCTAAGCAAATTAAACACAGGAAAACTGTGATCCAAGACTAGGTAAGAGATATTGAAACCATAGATGTAGTTTACAGGATAGTTTCTTAAACATGTTTAATGTAACCTCTATATTTAATAAAGCTTTACATGAATAATTAAAAACTAGAGAGTATAATGGGAGAATTACATAATAATGAACTCAATAAGGATATTAATTAAATATGTTGTTGTTCGATATTGCCCCTTAAAATGTTTTCATTTTTAAATAATTAGCATTTTTAGGTTTACATTTATGTGCCTTTAACAACATTGGTCTTTAAAACAGTGTAACACTAAATAGTGTTATTGATTGGTCATTTTTAACTATAAGGACTATTGTTATGGTAATATGATGTCGAATCAAATATTTAATAGTTGTCAAATTGCAAGGATTATATGCGTTAATGGCAATACTAATATTGTTCACATTAAAATGATATTGACGAAGCTTAACTGCAATATTGTTATTTGCTTAATTACTATGGTAATTCTTGTTTAAATTGCCATAATAATATTTGTCGTTAAGTTGCAATGTTGATGATAATGGTTGAATTGCAATGTTATTGTTTGTTTAATTGAATATTAGGATGATGTTTGAATTGCAAGTTATTATTCGTTTAAGGTGAAGCGTTAATGATAAGGTCTAACTGCAATGCAAATAATTGATAGGTTATTCCAATGTATGGTAATAATTTAGAAGGAAAGGCAAGATAATAAGGAGATTGTAATGTTCGAGGGTTTACCGTATGGTATTGATATCGTTGCCCAATCAGGGCGATTAGCAAAAATGCAATGCGCGTGTGATTATTGCTTGTCCCTGAACTAGCGCAAAATGACCTTATACTAAACAATGGGGGTTGAGATTATTGGCTTTTACCTCATGATAAAGTCTTCGTCGGTTGATGATAATTAATGGAGCATTTGGTCTTGATTGTTGCCCTCAGGTCTCAATAATGGTTGGTCAATTTTTGAGTCCTCCTGACTTGCGTCTCCCGTAGAGGTCATGATTGTCCCTGATTTGGTAGTACGTGGTGGAATTGTATTGCGTAGTATGTTCGTGTCGGGCGGGATATAGACACCTCTTGTAGCTTAGTATTTATGACTGTGTGTAAATCTGGTGGAAGGAATCCAGTGCCGTATCAAGAGTCTCGGGCTGTTTAAAGGCACAGTTCCACTCTTGCGACACACTCTGAGCCGTATCAGTAGCCTCGGGATGTTTAAAGGCATAGTTCCACTACTGCGACTCTACTGTTGGATTCCTTCATTCTGTGGCAGTACTGTACCTTACCCCTGGTGTCTTTTTCTGCTTACAGCTGCTAGTTGCACGCCTTATGTCCAGGGGCGTTTATTTCTTATTGTCACAGTGATATGTCGGGTCGTCTTGTTGGTGTTCGTCTTACTTGTGTCTTGTTGGTTCGAGTGGTGACGTAGAGTCGAGGGGGTTGTTACTTCTACACGTGCGCACACACTTTAAACAAAAAAAAATTGCACCTGTTGGCAGAGTTGTTGTCCTAAACTAGGAGGGTTCTTACATATGGTATCAGAGCAAGTTCGACCCACGACTTGGGGTTCACTACGACTTTCGTTGACCTGAGTTGATTCCATTAAACTAATGTTGATCGAGTTGATGGTGTGCGTGCACGGTATTCATGGTTAGGGGACGTCGCGGAGTCAGACGATGGGGTATTAGGGGAGGAGGCGTGACGCCTCCAGTAGCATCCACGCCTGAGGGGTCTAACCCCCCCCCAGGGAGGCGAGCAGGTTCTTGGACTAGAACAAATAGCAGCTGGCGATGTTGTTGGGAAAACCAGATCCTTTCAGCACATGTCTGAGGCACTGAGCAACCGATTGGACAGAGACGAGGCCAGGGCGCCGGCACCTGCTGGGGTTCTGCTGCGCGCACCGACCGTTACAGGTAACTTTCACCGTGAACTCGAGAAGGTAAAATTTCCTGAGTTCTTTGGTGCCTCGGACGACGCAACCATCGAGGCATGATTGGAGAATATGGCGATGTGCTTTGCACTTCCCGGTTATACCTCCAACATGAAAGTCTGCATGGGAGTCTTTCAACTGAAGGGGAGCGCTCTTCTATGGTGGAAGACGCTCCTGTCGCAGCTGAACATGATTGTAGAAGACGTGTCATGGGAGCTGTTCGAGGAACGGGTCCGAGAGAGGTACCTTTCTGAGGAATTCATTAAGCGTCGGCACAATGAGTTAAATGCCTTACGACAGGGAGGTCGTACGGTGCCCGAGAGAGAGGCACGTGTTATGGCGTTACTCCGACATGCTCCGCACCTTAACCCTGAGAAGCTTAAGGTTAGCAGATTTGTGTTGGGCCTTAACAACAGCATGCGTGCAAAGGTTATTATCTTGAAGCCTCAAACCTTGCATGATGTCGTCTAGAAGGTAGTCGTTCAGAACGAGTTTAGCTTCACAGGAATGGCTTCAGAAGCCAAACAGGAGGTGGGAGGAAGGGTTACGGGCTGTGCCCTTAACCTGGGAGAGTTTGTCACGAGATTCATCTTGTACGTCACGACCTTAGGATCTTATGACGTCGTGATTGGTAAGGATTGGTTGGAAATGCATGAGGCAATTCTCAACTGTAAGACAAAACAATTAAGCTTGGTTGATGACGAAGGATAGAGACGTGTGATTGTAGGAAGGAACCAGGGAGTTTCCCTGCGCTTCGTCTCTTCCTTACAGTTACGAAAGATTATGCGCAAGGGGTGCAAACTTTATGCGATCCTTGTGCTAAACGAAAGGGGGGTAGTGGAAGGTCTAGAACACCTTCCGGTGGTGAAGGAGTTTGCAGACATATTTCCAGAGGAGTTGCCTGGGATGCCGCCGGAGAGGGAACTGTAGTTTACCATAGACCTGAAACCGGGAACCGAACCGATAGCAAGAACGCCTTATCGGAGGTCGACCCCAGAGTTGTAAGAGCTGAAAATGCAACTAAAGGAGTTGTTGGACCTGGGACTGATACGTCCTAGTGTGTCACCGTGGGGTGCACCAGTTATTTTCATACGAAAGAAGGATGAATCGTGGAGGCTTTGCATTGACTACCGTCAACTGAACAAGGCCACTATCAGGAATCAATATCCCTTACCAAGAATTGATGATCTGTTCGATCAAATGAAGGGTGTGACGGTGTTCTCTTAGATCGATTTGCGATCAAGGTACCACCAGTTACAGATCAAGGAGGATGACATCCCTAAGACCGTCTTTAAGACGAGATTCGGACATTATGAGTTTACTATTTTTTCATTTGGGCTGACAAACGCCCCAGGGGTATTCATGAGTTTGATGAACGGGGTGTTCCGCGAGTACTTGGACAAGTTCGTCCAAATATTCATTGACAATATTTTGAACTACTCTCGGATGACGGAGGAGCATGCCGAGCACTTCTGCTTGGTACTAAAATGTGTACGAGAACACAAATTACATGGGAAGTTTCCCAAATTCTTTTTTTAGCAATCGAGGATTCACTACTTAGGGCATGTCATCTCCGGCGAAGGTATCGCCGTGGATCCAGCCAAGGTTGAATCTAATATGGAGTGGCCTGCGCCGACGAATGTCATGGAAGTGCGTAGTTTTATGGGATTAGCAGGATACTATCGACGGTTTGTCGAGGGTTTTTCGAAGATAGAAAATCCGATCACGGAATTGCAGAAGAAAAACAAGAAGTTTGTTTGGACGGAGAAATGCGCAGAAGCGTTTCGAAGGCTTAAAGAGTTGTTGACGACTGCGCCAATACTAAAGGTCCCTGACATGGACGCAAACTTCTTGGTATGCACTGACGCATCCAAGGAAGGTTTAGGTGGAGTCTTGATGCAAGACGGATGAGTGATTGCTTACATTTCCAGGAAGATGAGAAGGCATGAGGAGAACTATGCGACGCATGATTTGGAGTTACTAGCCATCGTATATCCCTTGAAGGTTTGGAGACACTACCTTGTTGGATGAAAATTTGAATTAAAAATCAATCATTGTAGACTACAACACATTTTTACACAAAACGACCTGAATGTACGACAACGACGTTGGTCAGAATTTCTTAGCGAATACGATTTTGAGATTACTTACATAAAGGGAACAGTGAACCGAGTGGCGGATGCCTTGAGTCGGAGGCCATGCTTTTTTTTTTTTTTTCGGTGTTACCTCTTCAGACAAATCTACGCGAGAAGATTCTCACCTTACAGCGTGACGATGACGGGTACAAAGAAGTCGAGGATTTTATCGGAAAAAACACGATGATGGTACCGCGATATGAGGGATATTCATTGGATAACGATGGGTTATTGAGGTTTAGAGTTTGGATTTATGTACCACCTAACGACGAGTTGAGGATGTTGATCCTGAGTGAGGCTCATAGAGTGGTTTACATGGCTCACCCAGGAGTCATGAAGATGAGGGAAGACCTTAAGACCTTATTCTTCTGGAAGGGAATGAAGCCCGACATAGTTAACTTTGCGGCTAGATGTCTAGAGTGTCAGTAGGTAAAAGCCGAACATAGACACCCCGCAGGATTACTTCAACCACATGCCATTCCGGAATCGAAATGGGAAGTTATATCGATGGATTTTATTGGTGGATTTCCACTGATGACAAGGAGACATGACTTGATTTTTGTAGTGGTAGACACTCTGACGAAGAGTGCTCACTTTATTCTTGTGCGTTCGACATATCAGGCACCTGACATAGCGAGAGTCTTCACCAGTGAGATTGTGAGGCTGCATGGCATGCCTAAAATATTATATCTGATCGAGGATCGGTGTTTACTGGACGATTTTGGACAAGTTTCCAAGAGGCCTTGGGAACCCAGCTTAACTTTAGTACTGCATATCACCCAGAGACGGACGGACAGACAGAACGTATGAACCAAACCTTGGAAGACATGATTGCGCATGTACGTGATGGACCAACAAAAGCATTGGGAGGAATTCTTGCCTCTAGTAGAGTTCGCTTACGACAACAGTTATCAAAGCACCATAAGGATGGCGCCTTTTGAGTTTCTTTATGGGCGACCGTGTCGGATGCCCTTGAGTTGGGATCGGCTTGAGGATAGGGTCCTGGTGGGACCAGAAGCGGTCCAAGAAATGGAAGAGCAGATGCAATCCCTAAGACAAAGGATTAAAGAAGCGCAAGATCGACACAAGAGTTATGCCGATGCACACAGAGTCGACCGTAGCTACGAGGTCGGCGATCGAGTCGTCTTGCGGGTTAAACCACATAAGAGTTCGATCAAGTTTGGAAGGGGAGATAAACTCTCTCCTAGGTTCGAGAGACCTTTCGAGATTGTGGAGAGAAAGGGGCCCGTGGCCTATCGGCTAGCCTTGCCTGATTCTTTGAGGCGTATGCACGATGTTTTTCATGTATCTGTTTTGAGACATTATATTAGTGATCCTACGCATGTGATTGACCTGAGTTACTTGTAGGTATCGGACGAGGGAGCGCTCATGGCTGAGCCGGTCCGCATATTAGATCATCGCATTCGAAAGTTACGACGTCGAATGGTAGATCAGGTCAAGGTCCAGTGGGACAGTTATAGTCCACACTCGGCGACCTGGGAGGACGCAGATGATATGCGTCAGCAGTTTCAATTTTCGTTTGATAGATAGACTTATGATACTGTCATACTTTATTTTTGCATGTATACTGAGAAACTTCGGGACGAAGTTTAGACCAAGAGGGGGTGTATGTAACATCCCGCTCTGGCACATTGAGAACACTTATTATTTGAGGACACTTGCTCGCAAGTGATCTGGACCCTTTTTGATGTTAGACCTATTATGTTTGATTATGATTGACAGATGACATGACGTGTTACTATTTGATGTAGACGGGTGCTATTGACTCAGTTTGATTGAGTGTGTAGGGTTTTTGACCTTGAGGATGAAGAGGCATCGGTAGATCCCCCTTGGACTCCGGACTGAGTCAGGGAGTGTGCTTTTGGGTTGATATGTTTATTATGATCTTTCATTTGATTGATGATTTGAGGTTGACATTTCTGACATGATTATTGGTGATGCAGGCTGACGATAGCTTGCCGACTTGACTCACATATAGAGTAAAGGGGCCACACACGATTGCAGAGAGGTTGAGGGAGAGGGGTGGACAGCAGCCCTGCCACCGCCTGCTAGCACTCCCGCCGTGGCTCGAACTGTAGGTTAACGATTACCTAGTTCGAGAGGACCCACGATGCTGTGGGGGCCAACTGCGATAGTCGCTCACGATGATTCTAAGGGGCGCGCAATAAGGCGGGGGCCTTATTCCTTAGAGCCCTTAGTCTCCTACGAGTTCACCTGGTGGAGTATTTACTCCAGGGGTTATAGAGGTCTACCAATCAGTCCAGTCGGCGAGTGGCACCCTTGGAGCACGTGGTGCATCCTGAAGGGAACATCGCACAGAAGAAACTCAGTTGGCGAGTGGCACCCTTGGAGCACATCGTGTGTCCTGAAGGGCACGTTGCCCAAAAGAAATTCCAGAGGCGAGTGGCACCCTTGGCGCACGTGGTGCGACCTGAAGGGCACGTCGCAATAAAGGTGGTTGAAGGAGTCAACCTAAGTAACCCTAAGTCATCAGCACCTGAATAAAACCTTAAGCAATTCCCTTAACCAATTGTCGCCTAGCTCAGAATCTAAACCCTAGGCCTAAGACCTTCTAGAAACAGGGCGGAAATTTAGTGTGGCCTTAATAATTGAAAATTCAAAAAAAAGGGAAAACAAAAACTCAGACCATCACCCTCTCATTATCCTTGTCTACCTAATTAAACTATCCTCCATCGCCTTGATCTCCCAGTATCCATCTTCCTTTTACTTGTGCAGTTCACATTACTAAATTGCCAGCCCTCCTCGTAATTCCTCTTTATTCATTTTATGTGATACATTTATTTTTCCCCTATATTGGTTTGCCATCGCCTTATTCTCTCATTATCCTATATATACATATATATTAATGATAAACTAAATGATGGATAATGATAAACTACAAAGATGAATGCATGCTTAAATAGAAAAATGAAAATATTATATATGTATATTATATTATATTATAAACAAATTGTAAACAAATAAAGTTAAGCATGTAAAAAAATAAAAGGAAATGAATAATGAGCGCACATACCCTTTGAGTTTTTGAAAAGAAAAAAATAAAATGAAATAATATAAACAAAATAAATTAAAAAGAAAAGAAGAAAATCAAAAGGGAAAAGGGGGGGCGAAACCTAAGAAAGGAGGAATTAGGGTTTCAGACTGGATAAAAGAAAGGGAGAGGGGGAAAGAAGGGGACTTTTGTGGATATGGGTATTGTGATGCTGGAGAATAGAGAGACTGGACTGATTTCTCGTAGGAGTTGGGGATTCTCAACAGACTTGAGTGGTAGCTCATCCTTGGAGGCGAGCTGAGAAGCTAGTGACTCTCTGATTGTGTGTGGCCCCTTTGCGGCTTGGGGGGCTGAGGGGGAAGAAGAGTACCCCTAGCATTTGGCTGGGAGGTACCGGTGGGTTCTTTGCGGTCGGCAAGCAGGAGCAGGAGCGGTAGGAGCACAAGAATCATTTGTGCCAGCGTTAAGGACACAGGTAAGTAAATCTCCGGGCATTTCTATCTTGCTATGCATATTTATAAACTGTAGTTAATGGCTTTTGTGCAAATTGGTAATTTCAGTGGTTGTGGTGTGAATCGCGACTACAAACTGTAGTTATGGCTATTTCGTTTTCGTTTGTATATGGTCCAGCCTTTCGTTTCACTGGTCCTCCATGTGCGTCACATTTTGTATTCGGCGTTCATTGCATTTTTATACTGTGGGCGTGTTCCCTTCAATAGGTTTTTCCCTTTTCCTTGGGCGTTTTACACCTACAGGGGGCGTTTTTCTTCAGCAGGTTCCCTCTTTTATACCCTGGGCGTTTATTTACATATATTGGGCATTTTTCTCAGTGGGTTCTCTCCCGTACCTTGGGAATTCATAATCGACTGGTCGTGTTAATATGGCTGAGTGTACAGCCATTTCGTGGGAAATCTTTTCGTTTTTGTGTTGGGTACAATCTTAAGGGTTCACTGTTAAACCCGTTTTAGGTTTATGGGTACAACATTCATCCTCGGGGGTGAATCATTCCCATGGGCGTTTCCTTCCTTGCCAGTGGTCGGTTGAAATCAGTGCGGGTATCTGGTACATCACCTGAGCGTTCGTTCTACCCCGGGGTTTATGAGCGGCTGCCATTTCATTTTAAGATCTCCTGAGCTTCGACACAAATTATCATGAGATACCAATCAATACCATGACCACAGACAGCGGCACCAGCACCCAGTTTTTGATCGCAGTGTCCAGCACCAAATCCTCAGCCATTGTTACAAAACCCTGCGACTCACACCCAGATGGCGAGAGTGCAAACGATTCCAAAGTCAATTTATAAATACCTAGGGCTTTCGCTTTTCCTTTAAGGTTGTGTCGATTTCTGTTTTAAATTAAAAGCAATGTTCATGCGAAGTTCATTGCTATTTGCTACGTCTTGAGTACAGTGCTCATTGACCTGTATATCAACTAAGTTTCCTTGACCTATCACCTGTGCATAACATGAAGCTTCCTTTATGCCATATTGCGCTTGTCGTTCCGTACTCTCTTTTGTGCTATCCTTGCTAGTGATGGAACATAAATTTTTATAGAAATGATGTTGTTTATGATTTCTATTGGAAGAACGGTGATGTAAACCCGAGTACAATGCAATAATTTGAGAGATTTTTGCAGTGGACAGAGGGCTTAACACGAGAGAATTTTATTCATTTTCTTATATATCTTAAATTAAGCAGGTTGTAGATGATATCTGTTGCCCAGCCCTTGTATAAAATTTCATCTAATAGAGTCTGTAGCTTTTGGAAAAATTTGCATGCTTAAAGTTTCAGACCAAATATTTAATACATAAATTGTAGCTTGCGCAGGCAAGGTGCTTAGGAGACGCCTGTAAGAGGAATCGATGCTATGACGTCCCCTCAATATTGCTTAAAGTATATGGGCATCCATGAATGAATAAGTCTTGGTTTTGTTATTTTCTGACGATTGCCTTTAAGACCTAGCTGCCTTCTTAAACCACCACTGACAATCTCATTTCTTCAATGTACTGTGTTTTATTTTATTTTATTCTTTTCAGCGAACGATGTTTTTTTTTATGGAATTGGTTGACAAATTCGTATGAAATTATTTTTATTCATTAAAAAATTTCTTTATGATTATAGAATGGATACACGTATTGTTTATGTAGTATTCGCATTATAAAAATAATTAATTTTAAGACAGTCAAATTATACAACATAATCCTTTAAATTAAACAATTCCCTACCTATTTAAATTTCCTCATGAATTAATACTTTAATTCCATGATCGCTTGGACCCCGAGTTGTTAATTGGTCTGCGGACCTTCGCATGGCATTTCCATCTGCAGCGACCGATGAAGGGTTACGATTGGCACCCGCTCGTGCTAGTGGCCCGAGACAACCTCCTTTCCTTGACAGCGCGCATCATGTCTTAAACCCATTTTAATCTGCTGGCGTGGACAAACCCTAATTGGGATGTTAGCAGGCGAATCCAATGTTGCGACAGTTGTATGGCGGTGTATTTGTTTAGATATGGTATTTTCTAAGTGTTGCGACTTTTAAGTTTGTCGTGTTAGTATGGTTAGGGATAGCGTGGCAGCAAGGTGGCCTGTCTTTTTTTGGTACTGGCAATTATAAGTTGCAGATTTAAATGCTGTGGAAGGTACAGCCTTAAATGGCTTAGGGATAATTGGGTCGTCTTGGGGCGTGTTCTTATTTTTGTTGGCTTTTAAAAACGTTGTCAGGTTTATATTTATCTTTTTAATTGATTTATTTATACATACGCGCCTTTCAAAGTTGGGTCATTTAAAACACTGTCATAATAATTAGCGTGTTGATTCAATAGGACCTGTTAAACTGTGATGTATATGGTTGCATTGAATTAGGATATTGTACATCCCAATTATAGTGTTATGATTTCATTAGATCCTTTTAAAAACAGTGGTGTTTATTGTTGTGCTTAAACAAAGGTGTACAATAAGCACAACTCTTACATTGACACCGACTAGACCTCTTAACCACCAGCATGCATAGGTCTGTAATAACATGCATACATATAACTTTAGTTGTCTATCCAAAATGAGTCGTAGTGTTATGGCATATACATCTCAAGTGCCAGTTCACTCCCAAATAGTCTAAGCAAATTAAACACAGGAAAACTGTGATCCAAGACTAGGTAAGAGATATTGAAACCATAGATGTAGTTTACAGGATAGTTTCTTAAACATGTTTAATGTAACCTCTATATTTAATAAAGCTTTACATGAATAATTAAAAACTAGAGAGTATAATGGAAGAATTACATAATAATGAACTCAATAAGGATATTAATTAAAATATGTTGTTGTTCGATATTGCCCCTTAAAATGTTTTCATTTTTAAATAATTAGCATTTTTAGGTTTACATTTATGTGCCTTTAATAACATTGGTCTTTAAAACAGTGTAACACTAAATAGTGTTATTGATTGGTCATTTTTAGCTATAAGGACTATTGTTATGGTAATATGATGTCGAATCGAATATTTAATAGTTGTCAAATTGCAAGGATTATATCCATTAATGGCAATACTAATATTGTTCACATTAAAATGCTATTGACGAAGCTTAACTGCAATATTGTTATTTGCTTAATTACTATGGTAATTCTTGTTTAAATTGCCATAATAATATTTGTCGTTAAGTTGCAATGTTGATGATAATGGTTGAATTGCAATGTTATTGTTTGTTTAATTTAATATTAGGATGATGTTTGAATTGCAAGTTATTATTCGTTTAAGGTGAAGTGTTAATGATAAGGTCTAACTGCAATGCAAATAATTGATAGGTTATTCCAATGTATGGTAATAATTTAGAAGGAAAGGCAAGATAATAAGGAGATTGTAATGTTCGAGGGTTTACCATATGGTATTGATATCGTTGCCCAATCAGGGCGATTAGCAAAAATGCAATGCGCGTGTGATTATTGCTTGTCCCTGAACTAGCGCAAAATGACCTTATACTAAACAATGGGGGTTGAGATTATTGGCTTTTACGTCATGATAAAGTCTTCGTCGGTTGATGATAATTAATGGAGCATTTGGTCTTGATTGTTGCCCTCAGGTCTCAATAATGGTTGGTCAATTTTTGAGTCCTCCTGACTTGCATCTCCCGTAGAGGTCATGATTGTCCCTGATTTGGTAGTACATGGTGGCATTGTATTGCGTAGTATGTTCATGTCGGGTGGGATATAGACACCTCTTGTAGCTTAGTATTTATGACTGTGTGTAAATCCGGTGGAAGGAATCCAGTGTTGTATCAAGAGTCTCGGGCTGTTTAAAGGCACAGTTCCACTCTTGCGACACACTCTGAGCCGTATCAGTAGCCTTGGGTTGTTTAAAGGCACAGTTCCACTACTGCGACTCTACTGTTGGATTCCTTCATTCTGTGGCAGTACTGTACCTTACCCCTGGTGTCTTTTTCTGCTTACAGCTGCTAGTTGCACACCTTATGTCTAGGGGCGTTTATTTCTTATTGTCACTGTGATATGTCGGGTCGTCTTGTTGGTGTTTGTCTTACTTGCGTCTTGTTGGTTCGAGTGGTGACGTAGAGTCGAGGGGGTTGTTTCTTCTACACACGCACACACACTTTAAACAAAAAAAAATTGCACCTGTTGGCAGAGTTGTTGTCCTGAACTAGGAGGGTTCTTACATATGGTATCAGAGCCGGTTCGACCCACAACTTGGGGTTCGCTACGGCTTTCGTTGACCTGAATTGATTCCATTAAACTAATGTTGATCGAGTTGATGGTGTGCGTGCACGGTATTCATGGTTAGGGGACGTCGCGGAGTCAGATGATGGGGTATTAGGGGAGGAGGCGTGACGCCTCCAGTAGCATCCACGCCTGAGGGGTCTAACCCCCCCCCAGGGAGGCGAGCAGGTTCTTGGACTGGAACAAATAGACCCTGGCGATGTTGTTGGGATGACCAGATCCTTTCAACACATGTCTGAGGCACTGAGCAACCGATTGGACAGAGACGAGGCCAGGGCACCGGCACCCGCTGGGGTTCTGCCGCGCGCACCGGCCGTTACAGGTAACTTTCACCGTGAACTCGAGAAGGTAAAATTTCCTGAGTTCTTTGGTGCCCCGGACGACGCAGCCATCGAGGCATGATTGGAGAATATGGCGATGTGCTTCGCACTTCGCGGTTATACCTCCAACATGAAAGTCCGCATGGGATTCTTTCAACTGAAGGGGAGCGCTCTTCTATGGTGGAAGACGCTCCTGTCGTAGCTGAACATGATCATAGAAGATGTGTCATGGGAACTGTTCGAGGAACGGGTCCGAGAGAGGTACCTTTCTGAGGAATTCATTAAGCGCTGGCACAATGAGTTAAATGCCTTACGACAGGGAGGTCATACGGTGCCCGAGAGCGAGGCACGTGTTATGGCGTTACTCCGACATGCTCCGCACCTTAACCCTGAGAAGCTTAAGGTCAGCAGATTCGTGTTGGGCCTTAACAGCATCATGCGTGCAAAGGTTATTATCTTGAAGCCTCAAACCTTACACGATGTCGTCTAGAAGGCAGTCATTCAGGACGAGTTTCGCTTCACAAGAATGGCTTCAGAAGCCAAACAGGAGGTGGGAGGAAGGGTTACGGGCTGTGCCCTTAACCTGGGAGAGTTTGTCACGAGATTCATCTTGTACGTCATGACCTTAGGATCTTATGACGTCGTGATCGGTAAGGATTGGTTGGAAACGCATGAGGCGATTCTCAACTGTAAGACAAAATGATTAAGCTTGGTTGATGACGAAGGATAGAGATGTGTGATTGTAGGAAGGAACCAGGGAGTTTCCCTGCGGTTCGTCTCTTCCTTACAGTTACGAAAGATTATGCGCAAGGGGTGCAAACTTTATGTGATCCTCGTGCTAAACGAAAGGGGGGTAGCGGAAGGTCTAGAGCACCTTCCGGTGGTGAAGGAGTTTGCAGACATATTTCCAGAGGAGTTGCCTGGGATGCCGCCGGAGAGGGAACTGGAGTTTACCATAGACCTGAAACCGAGAACCGAACCGATAGCAAGAACTCCTTATCGGAGGTCGACCCCGTAGTTGTAAGAGCTGAAAATGCAACTGAAGGATTTGTTGGACCTGGGACTGAGATTGTAATGTTCGTGTCGGGCGGGATATAGACACCTCTTATAGCTTAGTATTTATGACTGTGTGTAAATCCGGTGGAAGGAATCCAGTGCCGTATCAAGAGTCTCGGGCTGTTTAAAGGCACAGTTCCACTCTTGCGACACACTCTGAGCCGTATCAGTAGCCTCGGGCTGTTTAAAGGCACAGTTCCACTACTGCGACTCTACTATTGGATTCCTTCATTCTGTGGCAGTACTGTACCTTACCCCTGGTGTCTTTTTCTGCTTACAACTGCTAGTTGCACGCCTTATGTCCAGGGGCGTTTATTTCTTGTTGTCACTGTGATATGTCGGGTCGTCTTGTTGGTGTTCATCTTACTTGCGTCTTGCTGGTTCGAGTGGTGATGTAGAGTTGAGGGGGTTGTTTCTTCTACACGCGTGCACACACTTTAAACAAAAAAAATTTGCACCTGTTGGCAGAGTTGTTGTCCTGAGCTAGGAGGGTTCTTACACAGCCGCCCAGGAGGAGTAAAGAAAAAGGCGTCAGGATTGAATCTGTAGAAAAAATAAATAATGCACTCCCTTCTCAAGGAAATCATCATCATGGAAGAAATCAACTTTCTCAAAGAAGACAACCATTTTCCAGGTACCAAGGATTTTTATATGGATATTGGTTTTTCCTTTTCTAACTTTGGTCACAAAGCTGTAAACCATTCTTTAAAATTTAGATATGAGAAAGCAATACATTCAAGGTATAGATATCTACCACAACGACAAATGAGACATCCAAGTAAAAAACCTCCATAGATTGCAAATCACTTGATGGTTGGGAAAAGGACATAGGTTAAGCATTACAATCGTTTTGACTCTTTAATCAACAAACTAGAATGCTACATATGTTATAACTATGGACATAAAGTTGTTGATTATCGCTTAAAGAACTATAAATCATATTTGAATTCCTCTGCTAAAAATGTCAAGGTTTGGAAGAAGAAAGAAAGTGATAAGTGTGGATTAGTGTTGTCGGCTCAAAGACAAAAGAACCCCTGGAATATAGATAGTAGATGTTCCAAGCACATGATTGGAGAAAAGGATAGGCTTATGCTTATAATCAAAATCAAAATAGGAAATGTGATCCTTGAAAATGATGAACCAGGTAAAAACAAGGTTAAAGGGATGGTGAGTTTAAGTAATGGAAAAGGAGATTCTCAGGATGATCTTCCTATAGATGGGATGAAACATAATTTTCTCAATGTAAGTCAAATGTGTGACAGAGGATGTAAAGAGGTGGTCCTTTCCAAAGACTATAAGATAAAGTATGTAAACTTAGGACAAGTGGTGGTTAAAAGCATAAGGACAAAAAATAATGTTGATGTTGAATCCTCCCCTCCAAGTAAAGAAGAAGATTCAGATACAATAAAAGAATGTTCAGTTAGCATTTATCCCATGGAAGAAGTAGGAGAAGAATCATGTCATAAGATGGAAACAAAAGTTTTGAAGCTTGAGAAGTCAAAAACCCAAATCAAGTTCTTGAACAGTTCCATGACCCTGGATAAAATCTTGGATAGTCAAAGATCACCAAATGACAAATCCAGTATTGGACTCAACAAGGTAGAAATTGGTGCTCCTGAGAAACCTGATACAGGTCCTCCATTTGTAAAAAGGAAAAGAAGATCTGAGAATGTTTGTAGTGTTTTTCTCTTGTGATGTATATGTTCATAAAAGCCTTGGGTTGTAAGAATCATGGAAGAAAAATGAATTTACAGTAATAGAAATTGATGAGAATCAATGGGCAGATCCAAGGGTTGTTTGAAAAGTACGAGCTACAATTACGTAGTGTTTCAGTAGGACAACAACATCCTCAACAACAACATTTTTTTTTACAAAATGATATACATGACATTCTGTAGAGATAACAAGAGGAAAGACCTTGTCAGGGAAAGCTAACTTTTTAGGAACAAAGGGGGAAAGTAGTCAGAAGCAGAGAGAGAATAGTGACAGGGGGAGTCATCCAGTTATGACAAGAAAAGTTTGATGAAGGATTCCCAGTAAGAGAGGTGAGCAATTTTGAGTATTCTACAGAGGATACAGTGGAAGCTGAAGATGAACAGGTCCAAGAATCAGAAGGAGAAGACTTTGGTTTAGACACAAATATTTTGCAGGCCTCAAATAAGAGAGTCCATCCTATCAGGGGGAGTTTGTGTTGGTTTAATATCTAATACCTCCTAAAAATACTGCAACAGCTCAGGGGGAGCATGTGTTCTTTGACATTGATGTCAAAGGGGGAGAAAAGAGTCTGGGTGCCTTTGTTGCCATCAGTGCGAAAGGGGGAGATTGTTGGCATGTTTTACAGGTAGTATATTCTTGTCATTAATGGAAAGTACAACAACGATGATGGCTTAAGTACAGGAAGAATGTGCCAGGCAGGCACCATAAGTATTTTGGGAAGACGCAGCAGAGCAAGATCGATAAGATCATAAGAGATAGTGCAGAGCATGCATGTTTTTTATTTATGGAAAAGATCATGACCAACAGTGCAGGGATAATGGCTAGCAATGGAAAGTTCAACAAGTGATCGTTGGATCCCATTCAGAAGCGTAAACTCCAGGAGTCAAGGAATAAAATCACGGTAGAAAATCGCGAAATGTGAAACCACGACTCAATCTCCATTTCGAGGTTTCAGATACCGAGAGTTGGAGGTGTCAAGGAAACTCACGACAAGAATGATGAAATCATGAAATGAAAAACCACGACGTTTCAAATTTTCGGATATCGGGAGTTGGAGGAGTCAAGGAAGCAACTCATGGCAGGAACTCGTGATATGCGAAATCATGAAAAGATCTAGACCGTCGAATCATCAAGATTATGGACCGTTTATCTAACTCCATTTTGGAGTTTCGGATACCGGGAGTTGGAGGATTCAAGAGTCAAGACTCTTCATCATAGGAGTCCCAAAGTTGCGAAATGAAAAACACCAAAATCCCGAAACAGGCACATCAACAAAGACTCCATTTCAGAGTTTCGCAGACCGGGAAATCAAAGATCAAAGGAACTTTAACCTTTGAAGTAGCGAAACCCAAAATCCCGAAACAGGCACACCAACAAAGACTCCATTTTAGAGTTTCACAGATCGGGAAATCAAAGATCAAAGGAACTTTAACCTTTGAAGTAGTGAACCCTGAAATCCCAAAACAAACACATCAACAAACCACGTCAGCAAACCATGTCAGCTAAGGACACATGGCATAATCACGCAATGACAAGTGTCAATATGATTCAACATTTCAGGAAGATGTAAGTCATGAATCAGAGTGACACATGGCAGCTATTTGGCACGTGTCAATCCATGTGTGACGTCAGTAGGTTTATGTCACATCAGAACTTTCTATTTCGGGGTTTTACATAGCAAGCAGAAACTCCACCATCATGAAGTCTCGAACTCCGAAATGTCGAAAGGGACTATTGTGAGTCTTGAAAACCTGAAAGGAAAAACTATGAAATACCGTCAACCATCCATCTCAGTGGGTTATGTAAACCATCCGATCACTTTGGAGATTTTGTGATCATGAATTTTATAATGTTGGAGTCACGATGACTCGAAGGGAAAAACGTTGAAATCTCGTTAGTCGTTCAACTAAGAAAATAAGGGATCAGATTATGAAGTCTTGTGGACCGTTGATCTGGATCCATTTTAGGGATTGCGACTTGGAGTGTCAAGACACTTCTTCACAGGAAATGCCAAAATGCCAAAATGCGAAAACACCTTTTGGTGTAGGTTGTGGTCACCATCAGTGGTCATGTGAGAGGGAGGAGCTAGCACCAAGTTAAGCTCCTTTTCGGTGATCGTAACATGAAGAGTCGAGACTCTTCACCACAGGAATGACGAAATGCCAAAATTTCGAAATGCGAAATGAGAAATGGCGAAATCAATGCGAGACCCTGTGCTTGTAATCCAATGGTGTTGGATACTTGGAAATCTGATCGAAGGGCTATTTTTTCTCTTCACAGTTAATCGATTAGTTACGATTCAGTTAGCAGAACTGAATCATGACTCTTGGATGGTTGGAGATTTAGTTGCTGATGCATTTTCTTGGAGGTTCACAGTGTAACTGCTAGAAACGACTGGTGGTTTTTTCCAGAGGACTCGAAGAGACTTCAAGGTGATCGCCAGAGAAGATGAAGAGTCTTGAGGCATATTCCAATGGCATGAAGACTGTTCATAGAGGATATTGACAGATCTAAGACCGTTGGAGCCTAGAACTGCAACAGAGGGAATGAGCTCGACTATGACAGAGAAGACGAAGAGTCTCGACTATTGGAGAGGCTAAGGAATCTTGGCATAACACCCAGTGATAATGGATGCATGGGTTTAACCGCCATAGAAGATGAAGAGTTGAAATGATGATTAGGCAGAGCAATCGACATGGGGAGAGCATGCAGAAGCATTGTGAATAGAGAATGCAGAAGATGCACAAAGAGAAAAAAAAATGTAGAACAGAGAAGAGATTACGTGTTGTTGAGAGTGATTCAGGTGTGTAGAAGGAGGCAGAGTGTAGTAGCTGAAATGCATAAAAGAGGATTGGTGCATAGAGGGGACATGGCGTACAGAGAATAAAAGGAAGAATAACATAAAGCGTAACGAAGGGGTGCAAGAAGACACTGATGCAGGTAGAGAAGAGCAGTGTAGCAGAATAGTGATGAGACTGATAAGCCATTAATAAATATTGTATCACTATGATAAATTTATATACAGAATATTTTATATTTCAGGGTGGTAGGGAGGTGCTAGGGAAGATTTTTTTCCTCAGAGGTTCAAGTGGGTTCTTGAACACAGGGAGTTGTAGCTTCCATCTGGTTGCAGCCAGAAAAAACAGGGTGGCAGGGTGGTGCAAGGGTGAACTATTGTTCTCTATTTTACAAGTTGGTGCCTGTGTGACTGGAAGTTGGTGCTTCCATCCAGTTGGTTCTGGAACACTCAGGGAGTTGGTGCTTCCTTCTAGTGGGTTCCAGAGAAACCAGGGAGTTGGTGCTTCCTTCTAGTGGGTGCTCGAGAAACTAGGGAGTTGGTGCTTCCTTCTAGTGGGTGCTAGAGAAACCAGGGAGTTGGTGGTTACTTCTAGTAGGTGCTAGAGAAAACAGAGAGTTGGTGCTCTCAGCAGGTTGCAGCTTGCAAAACAACGGTTGTAGCCTCACAATGAGTTGGAGATCATATGTATGATAATGTACATACTGTAAAGATTACTTATCATACCAAGAAGAAGAGGTTTTTACCCTTTATGGGTTTCCTCAGGAAATATTTGTCCCTGTATATTTCATATGTGTGACTAATGTCGAATGTTCTATTGTTTACCTCCCTACATTATTGTGACTGTCATTAAGTGCTCTACAAAGAGTTTATAATAATCATAATTGTTTAAGCATGGTAACAACTGATTCTCCCCCCCTCTCAGTTGTCCAACAAGACTAACATAGTGCAATGATCCTTGATCGTCGTAGTCTAGAGAATAAATACAGTGCGATGACACCACATTGTGTCAAAAGGAAGGGTTCTTCAATCCTAGATCGTTGCACTATCTCTCAAAGTAGGGTGTGACGATCAAAGGAAAAATAGAAAAAATAAAAAGAAAGAAGGTTTTTCCAGTGAAGTTTAGCATTCAGAGAGTCAAACTGGATCTCCCAGTGACTCAAAAAACAAAACCCAAACAATCAAAGAAAGAAAGAAAGACAAACTAGGAAAGCAATTTGTTCCCCAATGGAGTTTCCAATTTTGTTATCAGACAAATCGATAAGTGCAGACACAAACATATCTCCCTAGTTTCACCCAAAAACTAGAACAAAACAAGATGGAATATAAAACTTTCCCTAAGTTTTAATCATCAAGCATACTAACTAACAAGAGATAAATGACATACATTTTAAATGTCGTTTGTACCCGCTAGTGTCATCCTCGCTCCATTCCAATTATTATGGGATGCTGAACCTGTAAAAAGACATAATCGAATGAAGTGAAAGCAACAACGTATACTCAACAAAACCTATGTATGTGATCAAGGAGTCATACAATAAAATAAGACCAATTTTATGGGAAAGAAATATATCACTTTATTAAATATATGAAAAGGAGAATACAACCAAAGTCTTAATGTTGTAAGGTCCCTTCCAACAGTCCCTTGCTTCCAACACACTTGTGATCCACAAATTTTGTAACTGTATATTTTATAGATACTCACAATTACTATTCAATCAAGGTATAGCCAAATTTTCCAAGCTAATTTCCCAAGCTACAAAACAACTAAATCCAAGCTACCAATCCCAAGCTAACTTTCTCCATGAGAGATCCACTCCTTTTATAAGTTGAAGAGGATAAGGTGAGGAGGTTAGGATGATCCCACTAAATCAGAAAAGTGAGTAAGATCCAAACCAATCAGAGGCCACCTCACCATAGAATCTTCTCCTTCTAGAAGCATCGAGAATATTCTCATTTTTCCCACGTATGGAAATCGACGCAACCTTAGAACTGAGTAGAGTGTGACGACATTGCAGGCCAGGTTTAGTACAACATGTGATGATTTGGGATCGTCACACCCCTAGAACTGGAAAGGGTGCGACGATCCTCCTTACTAGGGTTTTTACAAAGGAAAATATGATTATATCTCTCAGGTAAAGTTTGTCTCCCTTGTTTCTTCAGGAATTCAGTCCACTGATCCCTCTGAAGACAACATATAGGTTTACATGCAGTCATAAGGGTGACTAAAATAATGTGTAACATATATATTAATATAAATAATGGAATTACATCAATAAAATTACCTCTTAGTGTAGATGAATTCCCCTTTTACCCTTGCTCCTCCTCAACTCTTCAACCAAGCTAGGAAACCTCTCTACAAATGATATAGATGGAGAATCACCTTTGAATTTTGACATCATAGATCTATAAATGGTTCCTCCCTGTCATGCTCAATATTTTACTTCTTTATATAGATTCTCGGAAGAGGATTTGGAGAGATTATAGATATTCTAGAGACCAATGGATACTCAAATGATGTGAGTTCCAAAGCTCATTCCATGAAGAACCAACTCATCCCTCTCTTTCCTCTTCGAAACTTCGTCAATATAGAAGGTTATAAAGGGTGTCATGGGTTTCACTATATTTGACCAGCGACACATCGTTTTTTTCCATGTATGACAAATAACACCCTCCAAAAGTCATCTAAATTTTAAGCTAGAGTTGTGTCTTGGCTTTCATATTCTGTTGCATTCTCTTCTAGCCCCGTAGGGTGGAAATTAACACTATAATATATTCCCACTAATGTGTTAGGTTAAGAAAGGAGTGGATAGTTGAAACACATTACAATAAGATAGTATCCATTTGAGGAAGTGTGAGGAGAAATAAAATAGGTCCAAAGGTCAAAGAGAATCCATAATAAAACACCAAGGATAAAAACATTTATAGAACATCCCCAAGGTAGACATACTTAGAATCCGAAGAGTATCAAAGCAGGGATGCCAAAAAATACATTGCAAATCCATGACATGAAATGCAAGACCATGGCCATGAAATAATACATGGTGGATCCATGTCATAAAGAATATCATAGCCACAAGAAAATACAATGTGGATCTATGGATAAAATTGTACTCAGAAGGTGTATTTTTTCATGTCCTTTAACGAGTCTACAAAAGAGATAAAAGTGTACTTGATAGGCATATTTTTTGTGTCCTTTAACAAGTCCTAAAAAGAGATAAAAGTATACTCTTCTGGATAGAATGAGTGGCTTAACAACATGCTCCTACATTCCAAGTGCATGGAACTGACCTAAGAAAAATGAATGCAATTGGCATTGGCAAGTGAGCTCCACTCTCATCATGTTTTCTCTCCATGGGTAGGTAGATGCAAAACAGAGCCCAAATAATGAAAGAGGCATATGATCAAAGGCTATTGCAATAGTGGTAAGCATGATTTGGTCAAACAACAGTGCAACAGTGGGATAAATGATGCAAGTCGTAAATGCATAAGCGACTGTAAAGAACCACAAAAATGTTTTGGGAACCCCCACAAGATATGGCCAGAATAAATATGAAGAGAGGAAAATGAGTCTCAATGCCAGGTCATCGTGGCACTATAGGAGGGTTCACACCAAATGTAAATCTAGTGCTAACTAGGGTGCCCATGGAGGGTAGTGATACAAAGATCGATTAGTAGCAAAGGGTTATTCCCAGGTTGAGGGAATTGATTTTGGTGAGATTTTTTCTCTTGTTGCCAAGTTAACTTCTTTAAGATTTATTTTATTTGTTGCGGCTACATTTGGTTTTGAAGAAGAATAGATGGATGTGAAGACACCATTCCTACATGGGGATATGGAAGAATAAATATATATGAAGAATCCATAAGGATTTGTTGTGAAGGAAAAGAAGAAGTTGGTATGCAAGATAAAAAGTCCTTGTATGGTTTAAAAAAATCACTAATGATGTGGTATCAAAAATTTGATACTTATATGTTGGTACTTGGATTCAAAAGAAGAAAAGAGGATCATTGTGTGTATTTTAAATTAATTGGTAATCATTTTATTTATTTGGTCTTGTATGTGGATGACATGTTGCTGATAGGAAACAACAATGAGATTATCCAGGATGTGAAAACTTAGTTGTCCTCTAAATTTGACATGCAAGATCTCGGTGCTGCAAATTTCATTTTGGGCATGGAAATTAAAAGAGATCAGAAAAATAGGAAACTCTGGTAAAATCAGAGAAAATATGTGGAGACAATATTGGAGAGGTTTAATATGAAAGAATGTAAAATGGTCAAGGTTCCCATTCATCTTGGTGTAAATTTATCTACGGAATAGTGTCCCAAGACACAGGAAGAGGAGGAGGATAAGTTTCATGTTCCATATGTGAGTGCACTTGGAATTTTTATTTATGCAATGGTCTGTACTAGACCGAACATTTCACATGCAGTGGGATTTTTGAGTAGTTATATGTCAAAACTAGGGAAGGAGCATTGGACAACAGTAAAAATGGTTTTTAGGTATTTGTGTGGCACTTCTAGCTATGTATTGTGCTACCAAGGAAGACCAATATTAGACATAGTGTTGTACATACATGGATTTTTGGATGCATACTAGGCTGGAGATATGGATCGTAGGATATCTACAAGAAGGTATGTGTTTAACCCCTTTGGAGGAGCAATCATTTGGATGAGAAAAATACAGGTTGTAGTGTCACTCTCAACTACAAAAGTTGAGTACATGGTAGCCACTCATGCAAGTAAGGAAAAGGTATGGTTACAAAGATTGTTTTCAGGTATTGGGTTGGTACAAGAAGATGTAAGGATAGATTGTGATGGTCAGAGTGAAATTTTTTTGACGAATAACCTGGCTTATCATTCAAAGATAAAGCATATTGATATTCAATGTCACTTTTTGAGAGACATGGTTGAAGAAAACAAAGTGTTGCTGATGAAGGTGGACACTTTGAATAATGTTGTAATGAAGTTCTCTTGGTGTAGAGGATCCATGGGAATTGTTTCCCTGGATTGTTGACTATGTAACCCTGTAACCCAATGTATGCAAACAAAACAACAACTGGGAGAATGTTGGGTATGTGTTATATTCATGGATGCGTAGGGGGGCGATATTCCCCCTACGTGGGGGTTCGGGGGTAGTTCCCTCGAGAAAATTGTTTTTCCTCGGGAAACATGTCACATTTTTCCTTGTTTTTCGTGTCGCCTCAATTTTCATATCCATTGTTGGGCGGTTTTTTGACACAAGGTTTTTGTCAATGTTTTTCTATTTCTGGTTAAGGAATTAGGGTTGTTGACTAATCCAGGTCACCGGGTTAGGTTTTTTTATGCTGTTGGATCCTATATGTATATTATATTGTAAACAATGTATCACTATAAATGAATATAGAATATGTTGGTTTTCATGGTTTGGGTTTCCAAGGGAAAAATCTTTGTGTAATTTTTGTATTTTTCATTATATCTTTTCTGTTCTTTTATTGAAAATTTGTTTGCAATAAAATATTGTACAAGTTTAAAATCTACAGAATTTTCTACTAAGTCCTATGCAGTTCCAGGAGACAATCTTCATTATTTACCTTGTGAGGGTTGATTACTGCCCCCTTTCTGGAAGCTTTTCCCACTTCCTTTTCCAGTGTTTCCTTTTTCATTTTTGAAATATTTTTCTATTGTGATCTAGACCCCAATCATTTTGTCTTTATTTTCTTCCTCTTCCAAAATTTCCCTAGTTGTCCTTCTCCCTATTCTTTTATTTTTCTTATCTTTTGGCCCTTTAGATTCTTGTTCACTAGATGTTGATTGATCTTGTCTTCTTGTTATTACTCTAGAAGGAGGATTTTTTCTAGGGTCTATTTCTTCCTAATACTCAGAGGACTCTTGATCAGGAGCCGAGGATTGGAATTCCTAAGAAGTTACCATCATGATCAGGGAGGGAGGGATAAGCAAGGGGGATCTTGGAGGGAAAGAAGATCTTGGGATTCTAACAAAGGGGGAAACAACTTCAAAAAAGGACATAATGAGTTCAGACAAGACTTCAAAGGAGTTAGGGGATATAATGAAGGGGTTAGCATCTTGGGGGGTTGAAGCCATCGAGGGAAGGATGGGGTTGGCGGGAGAAGAAGAGGGAGAGGCAGCTAAAGAGATAGGTTGAATAGAGGGCACAAAGGAGATAGGGCCAACATTCAAGAGCGAAGGAGAAGGAGGCTTCTGGAAAGAGGGAGGATCCTTCCCACCCGTCATTTTATTCTTTACCATTTTCCACTGATATTATGGATCTTGGGTGGTAAGGGCCTAAAGGGCTTACTTTTTTCATTCTTTTACAAAGTGTCCATATTCATGGCATGTTTTGCATTTGAAACGGAGTTGTTCATAGTCCAATTTTTGGATCTATTTTCAATTGTCTAGTTTTATAATGATTACTTCTAGAAGACCCTTTTCTAAGTCAACTTAAACACAAATTCTAGCGCATGCAAATATATTTCCCTTTGGTTATGTAGAGTCTATATATTTTCCTAGAGATTTCCCAATATTTCTTAGAGAATCAGGGTTCCAACAAAGAAGGGGGAGGTGATGAAGTCTTACCCAGACTGGAACTGTCGAGGGCAAATCAAGTTTAGGGTTGAAATCCAAATTCCATCTGTTAAGATACATTCCTCGATTTATGAGGAAGTAAGGACCTCCTCTAAATATCATATCTCGATCTTCCTTTGTTTTGAACAAGGTGTAGAATTCACGTCCACAAAAATAGTGGGTGACTCTTCCTTTAATCAAAACATGACAATTCTTTTGCACCCAGATATCCATGGCCCAAGGGGACAGCCACAGGCCAGTGAACTAGCCTACAAGGCCCCTTTCTAAAAGAGCTAATGCCTTCGAGCAAGGCGGCATTGCAGGAAGGACAACTTCAGGGATATTTTCAAGGTTGTTCATGAACATTGACGGCTAAGGTTTGGCAAATGAAGGGCCAAGGTCTGAAATCTATTTCATCAGGCGCTGGAGGGGTCTACTGAGAAGAGGGAGAGGAGCCCATGAGAATAGGTTATGGTTTTTGAGTAGATATCAGAGCATATGATTCCTCATTTTTGTCAAAAAAACAACTATTAGAACAATTAGAAGCATTAAAATTTTCATGGGCTAATGAATTTAGTGACTCGGTTGAATTGTCAGAAGAAGAAATAGAAAGGGTTGAATTGTCAGAAGAAGAAATAGAAAGGTTTTTTATTTTAGTTGTGGAGCCTGATTATATTATTGTTTCATAGGTATTTGTTGTCATTTGTGTTTATACCCCATGAATAATGTACACCCTGAAATATTTTTCACCCGTCCATGGGGGTTTGGGGGACAACGTTCCCCGATGGGGGTTCAGGGGTGAAGCCCCTAAAGGAAAAAATTCTTTGAAAATGTATATTGTAATTTCATAGTAAATATGGACCATTCATTATAAGGTCACATATATTATGGTAGAAGTTATGCTAGGTTTTTTTCCCTAGAAGTAAACCCTCTCTTATGAGGGAATTGTAATGTGGTTGTGTATCATTGTGAATATTGTATTCTAAGAGACGAGAGTGTGAGATAAAGAAGAGGAAGTTACAATGGGTGTGTTGTAGGTTGTATCCCTTCATTTATTGGATAATAAAAAGGAAGGACCTGGAAATTTCTCTGGTGGACGTAGCCCACACTGGGTCAACCACATATATCTGTATCTCTATTGTATTGTGTATCTTATGTGTTTTATTTATGCATTTGTTTTATTTTATTGTTCCACGATCCTTTTTTTCTAACAACTAGTATCATAGGGAAATGTCAATCATAGGAAAAGAGAGTTTCTGGTTCAAGTGGGAGAAATGGCGGAAGATGGAAAATTTAGGGTCGAGAAATTTAGTGGCCAAAACTACCAATTATGGAATATTCAGATGAAATATTATTTATATAAAAATGATCTAGTCCTAGCATTGGGTGGAATAGAAAAGAAGTTGAAGGCCATGCGGGACAAATAATGGGAGGTTCTTGATAGAAAGGCACTAGGAACGATATAGCTGAGCCTGGTAGCACTGATGGATTTCAATATTTCAAAAGAAAACACAACGAAGGAGTTGATGGACGCATTGGCTAAACTATATGAAAAACCCTCGACACCCAATAAGGTACTTTTAATGAAGATATTATTTAATATGAATAACTCAGAAGGTGGGTCTATTGCATATCATTTAAATGAATTTAATATGGTTACTAATCAACTAAGTTATGTAAAAGTGGACATTGATGATGAGGTTAGGGATCTTATAATATTTTTCTCATTTCTAGAAAGATGGAAAGGCTTGGTCATGGTTGTAAGTAACTATGTATCTAGTTCAAACACTTTAAATTTGATGATTTTTTTGGTGTTATCCTTAGCGAGGAAATGTGACGAAAAAGCACAGGTGAGACATCAAGTAATGCATTGAGAAAGGATACCATGGAAAGAAAAAAGGATAGAGGAAAGGGCTTTGGGAACCGTGAGAATTCTAGGAAGGGAAGATCCAAATATAGACTGGGAAATATAGAGTGTTGGAATTGTGGGAAGAAGTGACATCTGAAGAAATACTGCAGAGCTCCAAAGAAACAAACAGATGGACAACATGAGAAAAATCAGGAAGAAAATGTAA
The DNA here is from genome assembly GCA_009831015.1 of Picea engelmannii. Taxonomy (NCBI): domain Eukaryota; kingdom Viridiplantae; phylum Streptophyta; class Pinopsida; order Pinales; family Pinaceae; genus Picea; species Picea engelmannii. The sequence continues at coordinate 596,827 of ML800640.1, forward strand.
CAAGTGATGTGTTACAAGATGCTTTGATTCTTTCTGTAGATAATATTTTCGAGTCTTGGGTAGTAGATTCAGGGGCTTCATTTCATGCCACACCCCATATGAAACATTTTCTAGATTATGTTCAAAGTGATTTTGGACAGGTTCATTTGGGTGATGATGCACCATGCAAAATTGTTAGAATGGAAAAGGTAAAATAAAGAAAAGGAATGGAAACCAATGGTTATTGAAATAGTTTAGACATGTTTCAGATCTAAGAAAAAATCTAATTTCAATAGGGCAGTTGGAAAGTGAATGTTGTATATCCATATTTACAGATAAGGTGTGGAAGGTCACCAAAGGATCACTGGTGATAGAAAAAGGAGAGAAGGTAGGTACATTGTATTTATGTACTGGTAATATTGACTCTTCTATCTCTTTAGCTTCTACATGAGTGGATACATCACTATGGCATCATAGGATTGGACACATGAGTGAGAAGGGGATGCATATACTTCACAAAATAAATTTGTTTCCAAATCTTAAACAAATTGATTTGTATTTTTTTGAGCACTATGTTTATGGAAAACAGAAGAGAGTCAGATTTCTTAGAGTTGGAAAAGAAAAGATAATTGAAATGTTAGAGCTTGTACATACAGGACCAACTCATGTATCATCTCTTGGCGGCTCTCATTATTATGTTACTTTTATTGATGTTGCAACTAGAAAAACTTGGTTTTATTGCATTCGACAAAAAAATGATGTTTTTTATACTTTTAAGAAAGGGAAAGATTTGGTTGAGAACGAGACAGGAAAAAGGTTGAAGTGTCTCAGATCGGAAAATGGAGGTGAATATCGCAGAAAGGAGTTTGATGATTAATTTTCATACCATGGGATTTGTAGAGAGAAGATAGTTCAAGGAAAACAATAAGAAAATGGTGTGTCAGAAAGGATGAACATGACAATCATGGAGCATGCAAGGAGTATGAGATTGCATGTTGGTTTCCCCTTACAATTCTGGGTAGATGTTGTAGATACTCCTATTTACTTAATAAATAGAGGACTTTCAATATATTTGTATGGTGGAATTCCAAAGGAGGCATGGACAGGAAAAAAGTTAAACTATTATTTTTTGAAGACTTTCGGTTGTGAAGGATTTGTCCATATTAATAAATAAAATATAACAAAGCTTGAGGAAAAATCCAAGAAGTGTACCTTTATTGGATACGCTGTTAATGATTTTGGTTATCGCCTATGGGATTATGAAAATCACAAAATCATTAGTATTAAATATGTCATATTCAATGAGAAGGTCATGTACAAAGATTGGTTGCAGGGAAAGAAACAAGAAAAAGAAAAACTAGAATACACATTGTTTGATGAGATCAGTGAAAAATAAATTCCAAAGGTACCAGAAAACCAAAATGTACAGCAAAAGGAGAAATAGGTACCTCAAACTCCTGCAAGTGTTTTTAGAAGATCTATTAGGTTAAGTAGACCCCCTGAACGATACTCTCCTTCATTTAATTATTTATTGTTGACTGGTTCTGGTGAACTGGAATGTTATGAAGAGGAAATGAAGGTAGACACTAAAAATAAGTGGGAGAAAGGCATGAAAGAGGAAATGGATTCCTTGGTATATAAACAGACTTGGGACTTGGTTCAATTTCATGCAGGAAAAAGAGCATTGCAGAATAAATGGGTTTGCAAGTTGAAGGAAGAAGATGGAGGAAAAAGTGGTAAAAGGCTAGACTTGTTGTAAAGGTGTTTGCACAAAAGAAAGGTATAAATTTTGATGAAATATTTTTTCCTGTTGTTAAGATGACTTCAATTAGGAATATTTTAAGTCTTGTGGTAGTAGAAGATTTTCATCTTGAATAGTTAGATGTAAAAGAAACTTTTCTCCATGGGGATTTGGATGAAGAGATTTAAATGCAGCAACCACAGATGTATAAGCTCAAAGGGAAAGAAAAATAGGTATGCAGATTGAGGAAGAGATTTTATGTCCTAAAGCAAGCTCCAAGGTAGTGGTATTTGAAGTTTGAAAGGTTTATGACAGAACAAGGTTATAGTAGATGTCATTCTGATCAATGTGTTTATTTTAAAAGGCTATAAAATGGAAGCTATATTATCTTGCTATTGTATGTAGATGACATGATTGTTGCAGCGTCTAATATGAAAGATATAAATGTGCTCAAGAAGAAATTAGATAATTCATTTGTGATAAAGGATTTGGGTGTTGCAAAGAAAATCCTTGGTATGAGAATAACAAGAGACAGGAAAAATCACAAATTGACATTGTCTTAGGGTGAGTAAATAGAGAAGGTGTTGGAGAGGTTTAGAATGCAAAATGAAAAACCAGTGAGTACACCTTTTTCCATCCATTTCAAATTAACTAAGGAAATGTGTCCCAAGACATAGGAGGAGATAGAATACATGTATAAGGTCCCTTATTCATCAGCAGTTGGTAACTTGATGTATGCGATGGTTTGCACAAGACCAGATATTGCACATTGATGTAGGAGCATCGCGAGTAAAGCATAAGTGTGGAGACCAGTTGGGCGCACTAGCGCACGTTTTGAAATATTTTGAATTTAAAATTTTATCAATGTATTAATGAGATATCTGACAAAACTTTTTGAGTTATAAATGTCTTTAAATGTTTGAAGGATGAGCCATCAAGAAAGGTTGATGGGGAAATGTGTTTTGTTTTATGGATTGGATCACAGTACATATTTGGGGATTGCGCTCTTATCTATCTAGTGCAATATTTATTGTAATAGGCGTTAAGTAGTTGAGTTCATTTAATTCCATTTAAAGTAACATAGAGTAGTTGGAGGGAATTCTCGAAGGGCATCTCTTTGTATAAGAGCTTTTTGATATTGCTAGTATATGTAGTTGATAGCTAGTTGTTGTTGTTGTTCGAAGGATGTTTGTTCTTGTTGGGATAGAGGATAATCGAGAAATAGATGAACCTATCTAATATAGGCCAAGGAGTAGTGAAGAACAATATATGTATGTATGTATGTATAGAAGTTTTAGTGAATGAATATAACAGAGACATATTGTCCCAAATGTGTGTGGTTGTGTATCTATCTGAATTAATGGTAGAGTTTCTGTTATTTTTCAATTCTCTGTTATTTCTATTCTTAAATCCATGAATGCATTTGATTTTTTGAATGCATGAGTTGTTGTGGGAAGTAGATAATCCCCAAGTATTTCTCTTCAGTGAGCAAGTGCAAGGTGTGCATAGTGTCTGCAAGGAGTGCGTGACTGAGTCTATTTTGACTCTAAAGCTCAAAAGAGATAGTGGAACTTATACGTATGCAAGGAGTGAATCGATGTCTACAAGGAGTGCAGAATAGATTTTCAGAATTAGAATCTTAGGAAGGATAGCATGATTCAATCACGACGGAGTTAAAAAGAGGTTGGAGAATAGTCGCAAGGAGTGAGAAATCATTCACAGAGGGGTGAGTGTGAATGAGAGTCTGTCGCAAGGTGTGCATAGGATAGGAATCTGAATAAGGGTCAAAGAGATTGTTCAAGGGAACAAATCAAAGAAGGAAATCTCAGGAGGGAGAGCAAAGGAAAGTTTCAAGGAAAGGAGACCTTGAATTTCCTATCAAAGCTAGAGGGTGCAATATCCGTTCTCAGAAGGAGACGGATGATTCCAGATCATTAAAATCTAGTGAAGTTACAAGGAGGAGAATCAAGGAGTTCTTCGATACTTCGGAATTCGACAAGTTGGAAACTTGGTAAAAGAAAAGACACAAGGTCCAAAGTCACAATTCAATCTTGACCATTTATCACAGGAGAACATGTGGCAATGGATTGAAGGATTCAGAGATCAGGAGATTGAAGGTCATGAGTGAAATGGCTAGAGTTTCACGAGGTTGTGAAGTCCAAACCATCGTGGGGTTGATTAATCTGAGGAGACACATGGCATAAGTTTGGAGAATCGGAGTTGAGTCCTTCGGGAAGGAGTAAAGAGAGGATTCAGGATATCCTCGAAGTTCGATCCACGAAGGAGATAGACCCACGATCATAGCTGTGGTCACTTGCGGAGAGCCTATGTGTGTGTGTAAGGTAGTTTCAGGTGCTCCCAGGGAACCAAGGAGTCGCTCCGACTCATAAATTCAAACGATCCAAGACCGGGAGGTCAAGAAACCCTTTTGGAGGGAAGGGGGTTTGCGCTAGAGTGGTATCAGAGAGAAATATAGAATTGAATTCTATAGGGAGAAGGATAAATGTCAGAACAATGTCACCTAGAAGACGTTCTAACCCACATTTATCCAATAGAGCTATGGAAAGGGAGATGAGAGAATTACATGAGAGGTTGGAGAGCGCTAGATGTTGGAGATGTCAACAAGGTAGAAATTGAAAATGTAGAAGTCAAGGCAGAAGTTGTAGATGAGGATTCTACAGAAGAACGCTTGTTGAGAGCGGTTGTCAAATTGGGTGCCAAAGAGAAGATTGACATCCCTTTGTATGAAGGAAATTTAGACACATAGGAATTGCTTGACTGGATTCGATAAATGGACAATTATTTCGACTATGAGGATGTCGAAGAGGAGAAAAAGGTAAGACATTATGTCACTAGGTTGAAAGGACATGCAACACTATGGTGGGATGAATTGCAGGCCAACATAAGGAGCAAAGGAAAACAAAATATCAAGAGTTGGGATTGAATGGTAGCCAAGTTGAAGGAAAAATTCATGCCCAAGTTTTACCAGATAAATCTATTCAAGAGGATGTAGAACCTGAGACAGAGAGGGTTGATTGTGAAAGAGTACACAGAAGAGTTCTACAAATTTAATATTAGAGTTGGAAAAAGAGAGAGAGATGAGGAGAATGTTTCCAAATACATTAATGGCTTGAGATATGAGATTTAGGATGAAATCAGCATGGTGACAGTCAAAACTATAGAGGACGCATATCAAATGGTGCTAAAAGCAGAAGAGAAGTTGGCTAGAAAAAAGAGTCAACAGAACAGGGGCCAAATATTGAATAGAGGCAAAGGAGTTGCCCAAGACAAGGCACAAAAGCCCAAAGACAAGGAAGATAAACCACATAGTCACTCTGAGAGAGGAGGAATTTCTCGAGGAAGGAAGAGTAGTGGTAAAAGTTCTTTTCCCAGAGGTAAAGGAAGAGGCAGAGGAGGAGAAGTGAGGTTTTACGCCTACAGAAAGACATGAAATATGTCTTGGGATTTCCCTGAGAGAAAGAGAGGAGGTGAAGCTCACATTTTGGAAGCACATAAGAGGGATGCAGAGACAGAAGGTGAAAAGGGTGGGAGATCCTTGATGATGAATAAATTTCTTTTGAAGCAAGAGTTGGAGGCTGAAAAGCTAGTGTAGAGGAACAATTTGTTCAAGATAGATTGGAAAACGAAGGATATAGTTTTCAAGGTGATAATTAACAGTGGGAGCATTGACAACTTAGTATCCACAGAGATGGTGGAGAAGCTATAGATGGATAGTACTAGACATATGATACCATACAAAGTCTCATGGTTGTAGAAAGGTCATCAGGTAACAGTTACTCAACAATGCCTGGTTAATTTTAAAATAGGAGGATATAGGGATGAGATTCTATGTGATGTGATTCCTATGGATGTATGTCATGTTTTTTTGGGAAGACCCTGGAAGTATGATAGGAATGTCATTAACGATGGGAGGAGAAACACTTACACATTAGAGAAGAATGGGAGGACACATAGGTTGCTACCAATTGAGGAAAAGAAGGTGAAGGAGGAAGCCAACGCGAGCATAATTCTCATGAATGGGAAGGAACTCTTGAATGAAGTAAATAAGGAACATGAGTTGTAGTTTGTTGAAGTGAGGAAACCGAGGTTTATCCTTACTAGTACTTCATTGGAGGATTTGCCTGAGGAAGTTCAGAAATTACTAGAGAACTTTGTTGATATTGTAGTGGATGAGTTACTAAACTCATTGCCACCTATTATGAGCATCAATCATCACATTTAATTGATAACAGGAGAAAGTGTACCGAACAAAGCACCGTATAGGTTGATGCCTCAAGAGAATGAGGAAGTGAAGAGACAGGGTCAAGATATGTTAGACAAAGGATTGGTTAGGGAAAGTTTGAGTCCATGTGCGGTGCCAAATGTATTAATTTCAAAGAAGGATGGAGGATGGAGGATGTGTACGGACTCGATAGCCATAAATAAGATCACCATCAGACACAGGTTTCCATTACCAAGAATGGATGACTTGATGGATTGCTTAAGCGGAGACAACTATTTTTCAAAAATAGATTTGAAAAGTGGATGTCACCATATTAGGATGAGAGAAGGTGATGAGTGGAAAACAACATTTAAGACAAATGAGGGGTTCTATGAATGGCTTGCTATGCCTTTTGTCTTAACAAACGCCCCGAGCACTTTTATGAGACTAATGAATGAAGTATTAAAGGATTTCATTGGTAAGTTCATGATTTTGTATCTAGGTGATATACTGTTGTTTAGAAAGATTTAGGAGGAACACTTGAGACATTTAACATTGGTGATGAGGAAACTACAGCAAGAGAAGTTGTTAATCAATTTGAAGAAGTCATCTTTCTTAAATACAGAGCTCATATATTTGGGTTTTGTTATTTCTTGTTGGCCCTTGACCAAGTTTTGAGGATCCTTGGTCATATTGGACCTATTTTGGGGACTTTGACATGATGTCGAAGGCGGAGCGCAAGACGAAGCAGACATCGTGGGATCTTAGCCCCTTTTTAGGGATTTTTGGGTTTTGGGGGCTTATGTAACATGTATGGGATGTCGGCCCATGGGTTTACCCATGTTTAGGATCGATTTTGTAATGTATAAATAAGAAGATCACTGATGTAAGAAGTAGAACTAGTAGGTAGGTGTGCTAAGTTCTAAGTGATATGAATGGCTAAGTGCGAATGCCAAGTCAGTTGCAAGTGGTGTTGAATGCAAGCAATAGTTGTAAGTTCTTTGTGAATGTTGTGTGAGAATTGCAAGGCTAAGTGAAAGTGATTGTAAGAGACTATATGTAGGCTTTGTGCTGTAACCTAGCTTGGGGAAGGAGGATCTAGAAAAGAGTGCCCAGATCTCCTGTCCTCCGTGAAGTTGATCTGAAGGCTCTGTGCATGTAAGAAGATTGAAGAAAGCTAATAAAGAAGACGAAGAGTTGGTGGATGTATCCCCAAGGTGGGGTGAACCACGTACACCCTATGTTTTCAATACTTTGTGCGATGCGTTAATGTGTTTATGTATTTACTTTCTTAGTTCTTTGATATAGATGAATGATAGGTAGATTTGTTGTTTCTTTGTGCTTAATAGTGAGAGTAAATGTTGGATCTGACCTGTGTGAATTTTCTTAGTGCTTGAATTTGCTAGATATGATATTTTTCGTCATGCTAAGTGTTTCTAGATGCTAGATCTGGTTGAATACTGCGATGCTCTGTAGTTAGGGTTTTACCTGCGAAGTAGATATTGGTTAAACATTGATGAACTATATTTCTAAGTGCTTTGTTAAGGTGTTATAATCACAGATCTGTATCTCAGCTAAGGTTGCAGACATTGGAGTCCTACAACCACCCCTACCTCTACCTCAGGTGAGACTTCATCTTCTTCACATGTGTTGTCGAAAGGGCCAGTAGTTAGGGTTTTGTTGGTGCATTGTTGTAGCGTTGAACTCTGGGTCTACCCCTGTGCCAAAAAATGGCTCTATTGTCGAGACTGAAACTGTGATTGTTGGGAACTAAGGAAATAGAATATTTGTGCGAAGATCTCAACCAAAATTTTGATTGCTGGGAACTAAGGAAAGAGAAGGTTTGTGCAAAGATATGAACTGAAACTGTGAAATCTCTATGCGTAGATCTGTCACCCTAGTGCGCAGTATTCTACTTGATCTATGAAGCTTTATGCTAAGAAAATAAATCTGATCTGAAGAAAAGAGGTAAGATCTAAATGCTTTATGCTCTGACAGAGGTAAGAATAGTGAAATTTTTAGATCTGTAAGCTTTGTGCTCTGCTCAAAGTAAGATTAGTGGAATTTTTTGTTTCAAAAGTATGAATCTAGGTATATTTGACAAATTTTGTCCTAGCCTGAAAACTAGGGAACAACTAGAAGAAAAGAGGTTTGATATGAGTAGATCTAATAGAAATAATGAAAGATATGTTATAACTATGCATAGAAAGAATCTTTGGACTAACAAATGGATGCAGGATCCTAGAAGATTTTTTTGCAAGTTAGCTACTATGATTCTAGTGCGCAATATCGGAAGGGTTGGGGATCATTTAAAAGAACGAGAGGATTAACTCTTTGTTACAGTTTCAGAAGACCGAGACATCTTGCTAAGGAATGCCTTGGTATAAGACCTAGTTATATTTCTTGTAAAGCTATGGATCATGAAGTTATGGATTTCCCTAGAATGATTGCTAAGGTTGAAAGAATTAATATGAGCCAAGAAGACCCTGAGAAAGGTCAAGACACTAAGACCATGGAAGAACCCCCAAAATAATCAGAGACTGTATTGCTACAAATGAAAGAAATCCTAAATGACCATCGAAATATCAACTTATCAGAGATCTTCAAATAAAAAGAGTGCATATAAGAAAGAATAGGAGACTTCGACATAGACTGTGTTCTATATAAAGAAACACAGGTGAATATTATGATATAAATAACTTGGAAAACCTTAGGAAAGCCTGCTATGATTCCTTCAATGGGGGGAATAGGATTATTTACAGGAAAGATGATAAACCTATGTGGAAAGATAACTCATATATCTATGAGGGCCCATGGAATTTCGACAGAGGAAGAATTTAAAGTTGTTAAATTTATTGAGAACAACACCCCATTTGCTATATTACTAGGAAAACCTTGGATGAGAGGGATCGAGCCAGAAGGAAAGGAGAATAATTCTTAGAACAGAAGAAAAAGGAATTAAAATATTTCATGACCAGGAATATCGCACACTTAAAACTAGAGACTTGGATGTCGACATTAGAAGAACACAAGAAGACTCATAGAATACCGAAGCACCTATCCCAGAAGAAGTATTTCCCTCGAGCCCTAGGAAAGAATATCAACAACATGAAATTACTATGCCGATTGAAGATAAGAATCAGAATGGAAATAGGAATACCGAGACAAAGCTCACTGGAAAGAGGGATAGAAAACTAAGTAAGAAGAGATCAAGGATCGAAAAATTACAAAAGGTTCCAGAGGGAACTTCACAGAAGGAAAATTTAAAAAACTGGAACTTCGTCAGGATATCAGAACAACATCATATGGAAATTCTCCATGGTAAAGTAATATAACCGTTGGGAACAGTATAACCGTTAGAACGATACCCTGAATGGGTAGAAAGTCATTTATGGTCAGAAGGCTTGCCACTAGACCATTGGGACTGTGCCGTAACAGACATAACTGAATTAATGGAGGATTCTCGCCCATTGGAGAGATCTGTTGCCAAAGTTATCTACTTATTCCATCAAACCTTGCACTGAGAACACTTTTTCCAACCATGATTATCTGAGCTCACCAATTTTTTGATTTCACCCTGTGATCATCAAGCTATTGATATCCATCCTGTTGTATTGAGTAGTTATTCTTCAAACCTGAGATAGGAAACCACGAGCGTCTATGTCCAAAGAACTTAGTGCAGTCAAAGAGTCTATGAAGGATTTACTCATCAACCTCATGACTAAAATAGTAATGTTTGAAAGAGTAATGTCTGAGGGTATATAAGTGTCATCAACGAGAGGAGTGCAAGCCTCCCCTTCGACTGCTTGCGGATCTGGACCATCCCGACCAGCAGCGTAAAAGAGAACCAAGCACAGAGATGACCTAAAAAATGTGAAGATGATATTGACCATACTGTCTGAATACATCCTGCCTCTAGCCAACACGGTGAGTTGTGATAGTTTACCGATATATTTTGAGTAAACCATGGTTACTGCATACCTCTTCAAGGGGATACGCGTAGTTTGAGCGCATCAGGACAAGATTGCATCATTGAAGTTCAACGAATTCAACTTTGGGGACCGCAAGAACCATAGTATGCTTGCCCCGTATAAATACTTGACCAGAACGAAGGGGAAGAACTCAAAAATAATCCCCCAACCGTGGACGATGAACCTCGCGTAGTCCACCCTGATGAATGTAATGAAAATCCCACACTTTGGAAGGCACCAAGAAGTTAACGACTGTGTCAAGCTCCTACTTTCATGTTGCCATGGCAGCTACTTATGACTAGACCTTTGTATCATAGTCGATATGACGTTGATCCATAGGATAACTAGATTGAGTATGCAAGGACCCAACCCATAGGATTTCTATCCAGGGAAAGCCATAGATCACATGTTAGCACAGAATATCAAGGATACGTACGTCGATGTTGAGAAGGGGATGCGAGGCTACAAGGTATCCTCCATCCAGAATGGCGCAGTGCACCTATCATGTGAGTTAATTGCAGGGAAGATAGTATGAAAGAATAGACCCATGCAGGTCACAGGCTTTGTTTTTGACCTCGTGGGGAAATGTGTGGAAGGTGTACAGATGAACTGGGAGAAGTACCTAGTTAATCAGCTAGAATTAGACTATCGCGAAGCACAGGATTAGGGCTACAAGTTCCACTTTAGCTAGCTCTTGATCCTCATCGTATTTTTTTCTTGGGAGATGTCAGAAGGTGCGACCTTCTCGGACATCAAGTTGTTTGAGCCGCTTGCTGTGATGTTCACCATGCTCTGGTACTCGAGCAATATCAGAAAATAGTGGCAGTCGAACATTATCTTTCACACATACTACCTTCAGCTAAAGAGGGATATCGAAGTTGAACCTCACATGACACCGAACACCCTACAATGCTTCTGACCCCTCATGAAGTTTCGTGCACATCGACACTTCATTTATATTATTGCATGAGAAGAAGAAGATAAGGAAGAGCTTGAGTCATAATAAGAGATCACCGAGCAGGACCTCGAGGAGATAACTAAGGAATGGTTAGCCGACTTCCTTATCCCTATTGACAGAGGTAAGAATAGTGAAATTTTTAGATCTGTAAGCTTTGTGCTCTGCTCAAAGTAAGATTAGTGGAATTTTTTGTTTCAAAAGTATGAATCTAGGTATATTTGACAAATTTTGTCCTAGCCTGAAAACTAGGGAACAACTAGAAGAAAAGAGGTTTGATATGAGTAGATCTAATAGAAATAATGAAAGATATGTTATAACTATGCATAGAAAGAATCTTTGGACTAACAAATGGATGCAGGATCCTAGAAGATTTTTTTGCAAGTTAGCTACTATGATTCTAGTGCGCAATATCGGAAGGGTTGGGGATCATTTAAAAGAACGAGAGGATTAACTCTTTGTTACAGTTTCAGAAGACCGAGACATCTTGCTAAGGAATGCCTTGGTATAAGACCTAGTTATATTTCTTGTAAAGCTATGGATCATGAAGTTATGGATTTCCCTAGAATGATTGCTAAGGTTGAAAGAATTAATATGAGCCAAGAAGACCCTGAGAAAGGTCAAGACACTAAGACCATGGAAGAACCCCCAAAATAATCAGAGACTGTATTGCTACAAATGAAAGAAATCCTAAATGACCATCGAAATATCAACTTATCAGAGATCTTCAAATAAAAAGAGTGCATATAAGAAAGAATAGGAGACTTCGACATAGACTGTGTTCTATATAAAGAAACACAGGTGAATATTATGATATAAATAACTTGGAAAACCTTAGGAAAGCCTGCTATGATTCCTTCAATGGGGGGAATAGGATTATTTACAGGAAAGATGATAAACCTATGTGGAAAGATAACTCATATATCTATGAGGGCCCATGGAATTTCGACAGAGGAAGAATTTAAAGTTGTTAAATTTATTGAGAACAACACCCCATTTGCTATATTACTAGGAAAACCTTGGATGAGAGGGATCGAGCCAGAAGGAAAGGAGAATAATTCTTAGAACAGAAGAAAAAGGAATTAAAATATTTCATGACCAGGAATATCGCACACTTAAAACTAGAGACTTGGATGTCGACATTAGAAGAACACAAGAAGACTCATAGAATACCGAAGCACCTATCCCAGAAGAAGTATTTCCCTCGAGCCCTAGGAAAGAATATCAACAACATGAAATTACTATGCCGATTGAAGATAAGAATCAGAATGGAAATAGGAATACCGAGACAAAGCTCACTGGAAAGAGGGATAGAAAACTAAGTAAGAAGAGATCAAGGATCGAAAAATTACAAAAGGTTCCAGAGGGAACTTCACAGAAGGAAAATTTAAAAAACTGGAACTTCGTCAGGATATCAGAACAACATCATATGGAAATTCTCCATGGTAAAGTAATATAACCGTTGGGAACAGTATAACCGTTAGAACGATACCCTGAATGGGTAGAAAGTCATTTATGGTCAGAAGGCTTGCCACTAGACCATTGGGACTGTGCCGTAACAGACATAACTGAATTAATGGAGGATTCTCGCCCATTGGAGAGATCTGTTGCCAAAGTTATCTACTTATTCCATCAAACCTTGCACTGAGAACACTTTTTCCAACCATGATTATCTGAGCTCACCAATTTTTTGATTTCACCCTGTGATCATCAAGCTATTGATATCCATCCTGTTGTATTGAGTAGTTATTCTTCAAACCTGAGATAGGAAACCACGAGCGTCTATGTCCAAAGAACTTAGTGCAGTCAAAGAGTCTATGAAGGATTTACTCATCAACCTCATGACTAAAATAGTAATGTTTGAAAGAGTAATGTCTGAGGGTATATAAGTGTCATCAACGAGAGGAGTGCAAGCCTCCCCTTCGACTGCTTGCGGATCTGGACCATCCCGACCAGCAGCGTAAAAGAGAACCAAGCACAGAGATGACCTAAAAAATGTGAAGATGATATTGACCATACTGTCTGAATACATCCTGCCTCTAGCCAACACGGTGAGTTGTGATAGTTTACCGATATATTTTGAGTAAACCATGGTTACTGCATACCTCTTCAAGGGGATACGCGTAGTTTGAGCGCATCAGGACAAGATTGCATCATTGAAGTTCAACGAATTCAACTTTGGGGACCGCAAGAACCATAGTATGCTTGCCCCGTATAAATACTTGACCAGAACGAAGGGGAAGAACTCAAAAATAATCCCCCAACCGTGGACGATGAACCTCGCGTAGTCCACCCTGATGAATGTAATGAAAATCCCACACTTTGGAAGGCACCAAGAAGTTAACGACTGTGTCAAGCTCCTACTTTCATGTTGCCATGGCAGCTACTTATGACTAGACCTTTGTATCATAGTCGATATGACGTTGATCCATAGGATAACTAGATTGAGTATGCAAGGACCCAACCCATAGGATTTCTATCCAGGGAAAGCCATAGATCACATGTTAGCACAGAATATCAAGGATACGTACGTCGATGTTGAGAAGGGGATGCGAGGCTACAAGGTATCCTCCATCCAGAATGGCGCAGTGCACCTATCATGTGAGTTAATTGCAGGGAAGATAGTATGAAAGAATAGACCCATGCAGGTCACAGGCTTTGTTTTTGACCTCGTGGGGAAATGTGTGGAAGGTGTACAGATGAACTGGGAGAAGTACCTAGTTAATCAGCTAGAATTAGACTATCGCGAAGCACAGGATTAGGGCTACAAGTTCCACTTTAGCTAGCTCTTGATCCTCATCGTATTTTTTTCTTGGGAGATGTCAGAAGGTGCGACCTTCTCGGACATCAAGTTGTTTGAGCCGCTTGCTGTGATGTTCACCATGCTCTGGTACTCGAGCAATATCAGAAAATAGTGGCAGTCGAACATTATCTTTCACACATACTACCTTCAGCTAAAGAGGGATATCGAAGTTGAACCTCACATGACACCGAACACCCTACAATGCTTCTGACCCCTCATGAAGTTTCGTGCACATCGACACTTCATTTATATTATTGCATGAGAAGAAGAAGATAAGGAAGAGCTTGAGTCATAATAAGAGATCACCGAGCAGGACCTCGAGGAGATAACTAAGGAATGGTCAACCGACTTCCTTATCCCTATTGACCCTGCAAAGATGTCCAACCGTGAACTTGATAACCCAAAGGCTGCTCACATAGAACATGACACACCCGGAACTAGCAAAAGGAAGAAAGCTGAAGAATTCCAAGGCTTAAACAGTGCCTAAGAAAAGACTGCTTCATCATCACCTGATCGAGGGGGTGATGACGAGGTAAAAGATATCAATGGAAAAGAAGATGAGAAGAAGCAAGGCGAAGTAACATCTCATAGAGATGAGGCCGATCCTTTGAAAAAGAGGAAGGTTTCTCCCCAAAAAACCTCTTCCTGGAAAACTGTGCTCACTATCGATGACTTTGACTTCATCATTGCAACTGTAAATGACACCTCACAAGAAATTTTGTAGAAACAAGAATCCAAGAAAGAGGAGATGTACAACATAATCGAGGTCGAAATTCAAGGGGTACAACATGCCCTTCAGTCCAGTTGCGCAGTGTCAACTACTCCCCTGCCATCAGGAGAGCCAGAGTTGGGAGATGAGCCAGCCCAAATCTGTCGACTAGCTGATGCGACTGAAGCTCGCCTTCATCACACACAAGAAGAAACTAAACAAGGCACCCAGGCATTGAATAAAGTGAAAGAAGTAATGCCAACTTGCATAGCAGGAGAAGGTTTCTCTCCAGATGAAGTTTGAAAAGGAGAAATCACAGATTCAACGAGAAAAGGAACAGTTGCTCGCAAAGCAGCTCGAAGTGAAAGAAGCAGTCAACATAGCACTCCGCTCTGTGATGGGCTTAGAGCCAAAGATAGAATACCGAGTCAAGCATCAAGTAGACCATCTTGTGAAAGCTATCCAGCATATACAACAAATAATAAAATACTTAGAGCTTCGTGTAGTTCCTGACACCCCACAATATGTGAGAGATCAAAGAGATGCAACTTATTGAAGCACAGTTGAGAGAATAAAGGCCCCTGCAATGGAATGAAAGAAAGTAAATGATCACAGTGCCCAAACGTATGAGAAACTCACTGAGAATCCAAAACTAAATGCACTGGAGTCACAGCTCCAAGAGGCAAAGTATCAAGAAAAAATAGTACATGCATAGTTGAAGCCCCTATCAACTGTTGAAAGAATGAAGCGATCCCAAGAAAAACGCAGTGCTCAACAGAAGGTCCACACCATTCAGAGAAGAGTCATGGAAGTAAATCAGAGGCTCCAAACTATACATGACAAGGATTCCCATCTATTCACAGATATCGAAGGCCAAGGAGCATAAATGGAGCAAGCCGTCACTACAATAGAACAATGCCTAGAGGGACCTGTCAATGAAGCTATTATCCAAGAGTTCGCTGAGCAGGAGGTCGTGGCACACCAACAAGTGGAAGCAACTCGAGCCAAGCTAGAGGCTTTTGAGGCAGAATTATCCAGATCAGAGTGACTTGGGATGATTCACAGGTGAGTGTTGGGGGCCTGTTGGCCCTTGACCAAGTTTTGAGGATCCTTGGTCATCTTGGACCTATTTTTGGGACTTCGACATGCTGTCGAAGATGGAGAGAAAGATGAAGCGGAGATCGCAGGATCTCAGCCCCTTTTTAGGGATTTTTAGTTTTGGGGGCTTATGTAACGGGTATGGGATGTTGTCCCACCGGTTTACCCATGTTTAGGCCCGATTTTGTAATGTATAAATAAGAATCTAGGTGATGTAAGAAGTAGACCTAGTAGGTCGGTGTGCGAAGTGCTAATTGCTATGAATGGCTAAGTGTGAATGACAAGTCAGTTGTAAGTGGTGTTGAATGCAAGTAACAATTGTAAGTGCTTTGTGCATGCTGTGTGATAATTGCAAGGCTAAGTGAAAGTGATTGTAAGAGACTGTATGTAGGCTTTGTGTTGTAACCTATCTTGGGGAAGGAGGATCTAGCGAAGAGTGTCCATATCTCTTGTCCTCCATGAAGTTGATCTGAAGGCTCTGTGCATGTAAGAAGATTGAATAAAGTTAATAAAGAAGAAAAAGAGTTGGTGTACGTAGCCTCGAGGTGGGGGTGAACCACGTACATCCTTTTTTGTGAATGATTTGTGCGATGCATTAATGTGTTTATGTATTTACTTGCTTAGTGCTTTGATATAGATGAATGATAGGTAGATTTGTTGTTTCTTTGTTCTTAATAGTGAGAGTAAATGTTGGATCCGACCTGTTTGAATGTTCTTAGTGCTTGAATCTACTAGATATGATCTATTTCGTCATGCTAAGTGTTGTTAGATGCTAGATATGATTGAATACTGTGATGCTCTGTAATTAGGGTTTTACCTACGAAGTAGATACTGGTTAAACATTGATGAACTATATTGCTAAGTTATTTGTCAAGGTGTTACAATCACAGATCTATGTCCCAGATAAGGTTGCAGACACTAGAGTCCTGCAACCACCCCTGCCTCTACCTTGGTGAGACTTCATCTTATTCGTAGGTGTTTTTGAAAGGGCCAGTAGTTAGGGTTTTTTTGGTGCATTGTTGTAGCGTTGAACCCTGGGTCTGCCCCTATGCCAACATTTCTTCAAATGAGTTGAAGATGGATCCAAAAAAGGTGAAATCAATCAAATAATGGTCATCACCAAAGAATATCTTTGAGGTAAGAAGCTTAGATGGGTTAGCAAGTTTTTATAAGAAGTTCATAAAAAAATTCAGTGGGATTAGTGCTCAGATGATGGATACAGTGAAGAAAAGACACAAGTCTTTCAAATGGACAGAAGAGACTGAGAGGGGATTCAACATGCTGAAGGAGAATATAACTGAATGATCGATTCTAGTTTTGTCATAGTTTGGAAAGATGTTTTAGGTAAGATGTGATGTGATTGGAGTTTCAATTGGAGTGGTCTTAAGACAAGACAACAGACCTGTTGCATATTTTAGTGAGAATTTCAATGAATCTCAACACAATTACTCCACATATGAAAAAGAGTTTTATTCCATAATCCAAGCATTGAAAAAATGGAGACATTATCTCATACCGAAGGAGTTTTTTTTGTATAGTGATAATCACGCTT
The DNA here is from genome assembly GCA_009831015.1 of Picea engelmannii. NCBI lineage: Eukaryota > Viridiplantae > Streptophyta > Pinopsida > Pinales > Pinaceae > Picea > Picea engelmannii. The sequence continues at coordinate 613,857 of ML800640.1, forward strand.
TGCAATTCATAACAAAACAGGAGAAGTTAAATAAAAAACATGTTAAGTGGATAGAATTTATGCAAAATTTCACTTTTGTCATTAAACATATTTCTAGAAATGCTAACAAAGTTGCTAATGAATTGAGCAGGAGAATTTTGATTCTGCGAGAATTTCAAATCAAGACCTTGGGGTTTGATCACCTTAAGGAAATGTATCACAATGATCTAGATTTTGGAGAAGCATATGAAGCATGTGTGAATCCTGTGCTCAGAGAAAAAATCCCATGGGACAAATATATGATTCAGGATGGGTTTTTGTTCAATGGATGCCAATTATGTATACCCAGATGCTCAATGAGGGAGAATTTGCTAAAGAAAAAGCATAGCAGAGGTCTAGCCGGACACTTCGACCATGACAAAACATTTGCCCAAGTATCCAATTCATATTATTAGCCAGGTATGAGAGAGGATGTGAATAAATTTTTGAACAATTGTAATATTTTTTAGTATGCCAAGGGGAAGAAACAAAACACTAGATTGTATCAGCCATTTCATATTCCAGAGAAGCCTTGGGATGCAATAAGCATGGATTTTGTGTTGGGGTTTCCAAGGACACAAAGAGGGAGTGACTCCATATTTTTGGTTGTGAACAGATTTTCAAAGATGGCACACTTTATCCCATGCCAGAAGAATAGTCATGCAATGCATGTTGCAAACTTGTTTTTCAAATATATTGTGAGACTCCATGGATTTCCTAGGAGTATAGTTTCGGACAGGGATACCAATTTTTTTTTTCATTTCTGGAGGATGTTGTGGAAAAAGTTGGGGACATATCTATCTTTAGGTTCTGCATATCATCCATAGACATATGGACAGACCGAAGTGGTGAATAGAAGCCTAGGATATTTGCTTAGGGGTTTGGTCACTAAACACCATAGTCAGTGGGATCAAATTCTATTACAAGCCGAGTTTGCATATAATGACTTAGTGAACAAGAGCACTGGAAAAAGTCAATTTCAAATCGTGTATGGAATGAAACCAAGAGGAGGTTTGAAGCTAATAGATATGAAACAAGATGAGTTTAGAAGCACAGGAGTTGAATATTTTGCTGCAGAAATGCATGAACTTCACAATCAGATCAAGGAGTAGTTGAAGAAGACCAACTGCGAATACAAGCACAGGGCTGATCAACACAGGAGGAAGCTTGAATTTGAAGTCGGATATCAAGTTCTAGAACATATAAGGAAAGAAATATTCCCGAGAGGAACATATAACAAGATGAAGTTGAAAAATATAGGGCCATGTAAACTCTTGAGAAGGTTTGGTGAGAATGCTTATGAGTTAGAGATGCTAGAAGATGTGCGTATATCACCCATATTCAACTTTTGCAGACCTGTATATTTATAGGGAATATGGAACTGAGAGATTTAAAGATAAAGGAAAGATCCAGTGGGATAAATCGATGCCTATAGTAGAGAAGCCACAGATGGAAAAGATCATAGATCAGAGAGTTGGTAAGAAGACCAGAAGGAAGATGTATTTGGAATTTGGTGAAGTGGAAAGGAAGACCAGCAGAGGATTCCAGTTGGGTTAGTGAAGCAGAGATCCAGAAGCATGGAAGATCGATGCAGGAGATCATGGAAAGGAGTCCATGAATTTTTCAAACAAGGGAGTATGATGTAGGAGCATCTCTAGCAAAGCATAAGCATGGAGAACAGTTGGGCGCACTAGCGCACATTTTGAAATATTTTGAATTTCAAAATTGATCAATGTATTAATGAGATATTTTACATAACTTTTTGAATTATAAATGTATTTAAATATTGGAAGGTTGATCCATCACGAAAGGTTGATGGGGAAATGTGTTTTGTTTTATGGATCAGATCGAAGTATATATTTGGGGTTTGCACTCTTATCTCTCTAACGCGATATTCATTGTAATAGGCTTTAAGTAGTTGAGGTCATTTAATTCCATTTAAAGTAGCGTAGAGTAGTTGGAGGGAATGCTTGAAGGGCGTCTCTTTGTATAAGAGATTTGCAATATTTCCAGTAGAGGTAGTTGATAGCTAGTTGTTGTTGTTGTTAGAAGGATGTTTATTGTTGTCGCGGATAGAGAAGAACCGAGCAATATTTGAACCTATATGATATAGGTAGAGGAGTAGTGAAGAACAATGTATGTATGTATACAAGTTTCAGTGAATGAATATAACAGAGACATATTGTCCCAATTTTGTGTGGTTGTGTACCTATCTGAATGAATGGTAGAGTTTTTGTTATTTTTCAATTCTCTATTATTTATGTTCTTAAATCCATAAATCCATTTTCTTTGTTGAATGTATGAGGTTTTGTGGGAAATAGATAAGCCCCAAGTATTTCTCTTCAGTGAGTGGGTGCAAGGTGTGCATAGTGTCCGCAAGGAGTGCATGACTGAGTCTATTTTGACTCTAAAGCTTAGAAGAGATAGTGGAACTTATACGTATGCAAGGAGTGCATTGATGTCTGCAAGGAGTGAAAAATAGAGCTTCAGAATCGAAAGCTCATGAAGGATAGAGTGATTCAGTCATGAGAGAGTTAAAAAGCGGTTGGAGAATAGTCGCAAGGAGTGCGAAATCATTCACAGAGGGGTGAGTGTGAATGAGAGTCTATCGCAAAGTGTGCATAGGCCAGGAATCCAACTAAGGGTCAAAGAGATTGTTCAGGGGAACAAATCTATGAAGGAAATCTTAGGAGGGAGAGTAGAGGAAAGTTTCAAGGAAAGGAGATCTTGAATTTCCTGTCAAATCTAGTGGGTGCAAGATTCATTCTCATAAGGAGAGGAATGATTCCAGACCATTAAAATCTGGTGAATTTGCAAGGAGGAGAATCGAGGAGTGCTTCGATACTTCAGAATTCAACAAGTTGGAAACTTGGAGAAAGCAAAGTCACGATGTCTGAAGTCACAATTCAATCTCGACCGTTGATCACAGTAGAACACGTGGTGACGAATTGAAGGATTCAGAGATCAGTAGATTGAAGGTTGTGAGTGAAAGGCCTAGAGTTTCACAAGGTCGCGAAGTCTGAACCATTGTGGGGCCAAATAATCTGAGGAGACGCATGGCATAGCCGTGGTCACTTGCGGAGAGGTTGTGTGTGTGGGTAAGGTAGTTTTGGGTTCTCCCAGGGACCCAAGGAGTCTCTTCGACTAAAAAATTCAAAAGATCCAAGACCGGGAGGTTAAGCAACCCTTTTGGAGGGAAGGGGGTTTGCGCCACACATGTAGTGGGAGTTGTGAGAAGGTATATGAAAAATCTAGGTAAAGAACATTGGTAGGAAGTAAATTGGATTCTCAGGTATTTGACAGGTAATTATACTCATTCATTATGTTTTGGAGGTTTAGACACTGTTATAGAGGGATATGTTGATTCAGATATGGCAGGTGATAAAAATAGCAGGATGAGCACCACATGGTATGTTTTTAATGTAGGTGGAACAACAATAAGCTGGATTTCAAAAATACAATTTTTTCTTGCACTTTCAACAATAGAAGCAGAGTATGTTGTTGCTATAGAGGCTAGTAAAGAAATGATTTGGTTACAAAGTTTTATGGAGGAATTGGGAAAGAAGTAGGAGAATAGCAGGTTGTACTGTGACAATGAGAGTGTCATTCATCTTACAAAGAACTCAAAATTTCATTCAAATTATAAGAATATACATTTCAGGTACCATTTCATATGATCTGTCTTGGAAGATGGACATTTGAATTTGGAAAATGTACACACTAGCCAAAATCCCGTAGACATGTTAAAAAAGGGAGTAACCAAGGTGAAACTGAGTTCCTGCTGAGTTTAAGTTGGTATTAAAACATGAAGTTGAAGATGAGAAATTTTTCAAGTCTAAGGTAGAGTATAGTCCAATAGGTACAACATTAGTCGAGTTGTTGTGATCAGTCTCCAGCTAGGATATTGTTGGTTGTGGAGCCTGATTATATTCTTGTTTCATAGGTCTTTGTTTTCAGTCGTGTTTATATCCTATGAAGACTGTACACCCTAGAATATTTTACACCCCTCCACACGGGGGGGTTGCAGGGGGGATTTCCCCCCTTACAAGATTCAGGGGGCTCATCCCCCTCGTTGGGGGGTCTGGGGGAAATCAGGCCCTCAGCGGGGGTTCGGGGGTGAAGCTCCTAAAGAAAAAATTTCCTTGAAAATGTATATTGTAATCTCATAGTAAATATGAACCATTCATTATAAGGTTGCATATCTGATAGTAGAAGTTATGTCAGAGTTTTTTTCCCTAGAAGGAAACCCTCTATTATGAGGGAATTGTATTACGATTATGTATCATTGTGAATATTGTATTTTGAGAGAGGAGACTATGAGAGAAATATGAGGAAGTTAAAGTGGGTGTGTTGTAGGTTGTATCCCTTCATTTGTTGGATAATAAAAAGGAAGGACCTGGAAACTTCTATGGTTGACATAGCCCACACTAGGTGAACCACGTATATCTATGTCTCTATTGTATTGTGTGTCTTCTATGTTTTATTTCCACATTTGTTTTATTTATTTTTTTCACGATCCTATTTTTCTAACAAGTTGTCTAGTATATAAATAAGAACAATGATATTGAGGACATGTTACACCAATCAAGCATTGATTTGAGAGAATTGGAGAATGATTTATTTGAAATAAATACCAAGCATGAAATAATGGTTTCCATGATGAGGGAGTATATAGAACAATGGTTAACAAAGGCCTTAGTTAAGATAACCAAGAAAATTAAGCAAGAATAAGTTATAGTAGTTATGTCACCTCTAGCACAACAACAACAATATACAAAAGATTCCTGGACAAGAAAATGACGGTTTAGAATTTACATCACAGTAATTCCATTAGTCACCTTGTTCTTTCCTTCAAAAAAAAATTTCTTCAGTCAATTGTCATATTTCCTATTATGTTATAAGCAACCTGTGAAACCTAAGGCTGACCCATAACTATTTTTATTTTTTCTTCCAAGTCTCTTTTCATTTTATGGACCGCAAGAGCCCCATCCCAGTCCTCTTTGAAGAACAAACACAATTTACTTTTATTGTAACCCCACACATTATTGCTTATTTTATAAAGAAACCTACTATTTATTTTTGGACCCCAGAGAATGGTTTCATGACATAACATTGTTGATCTCTCAGAATTTAATTTTAAGCATTATATTTCAAATGTGTGTCTATCAAAATATTTATTTTATTTAATGAAATGATCATCTAGAGTTCTCTGTTATATGTGGTACATGCTTTCTTTCCTTTTCTAAATATCATGTCTTACTTTGACGAATGTTGTGATGGAAATGTCGTCCTATGATAATGTATATTCTTTTGGTTTATAATTCTTGTAACATAGTGTAAATATTTAATTTTTGTAATATTCCTGGTCCTTCTCATGTATTTTTTGCAT
>ML800640.1:621938-637698 GCA_009831015.1 Picea engelmannii
TTCTTGAATACATAACCAAATTCCCATTGGGTGCCTCCCTATGTACCCCATATTACCTCCCTATGTACACTACAAACTTTAGAAATATATTCAAACCATTCACCAAATATTGAAAACGAGAAATAGATAAAACCCTTGAGGTAGGGTAACATCATATATTATTCCTTATGGAAGGAATGCACTCCTCAAGCAATACTTTCTTGTTACAATAACAATATTCTTAACTTATTGGTTGGGCATACTTTCGATTCAAAAATTCCACGAGAAATAATTCCACAGTGATATTGAGACTGCTACACCTTGACATTGTCCTATAACCAATAATTAACTCTTGAAGTATTGAAATAATTGCATGTCAACAATTGGTAGCCAACTTGTACACCATAATGATTTATAGATTCTTGGATATGTGTGTATGATCTACTTTGCATTTTTCCCTATTATTGACTCAGTAAGAAACAAGCATTTGTTTGGGGGATCCTCCCCATGGGTGTAATGGGGAACCAAAAGGCCCATAGTAGAATAATAATAGTGGTGGCCATTCAATGTAATGTGAACTAGGTCTACTATGCTTGTTATTCTTAAATAAGGCCCACTATGCTAGTTAGTATTGAATAAATGCAATGTTGCCTCATCAAAGAAGGTCCACTATGTAATTAGGACTTTGTTATGATTGTTATTCTCTTGGTTAATTATAAATAAGGATGTATTCCTCCTTATGATATTTGTGGAAGAGTAATATATTTGGATCGTAGCTCATTAGGAGGTTTTCCCCTTGAAGGCATAAGTGAACAAGAGTGGATTCCTTTCTTAAAAGGATCATTTGTATGGTGTTTCCCTACCTTAAGGGTTTTGATATGAATAAAGTATGTAGAATTTATATCTTTTTTTTGGATATATTTAATGTGATAGAAATTTCAGTTCTAAGGTACATAACAATTGGTATCAAAGCTCTTTCTTGGGCCAAAAAGAAGAAATTATTTTTTCCCTATTTTGTAGGTTTTCAAAGGAAAAAAGAGGGTTGCGATGCTTCGGTCATTTCATATATATATATGAGAATAATTTGAAGAAACCAATTGTATATTTGGTTTTCTCTTGTAAAATAAACTTATTTCAAACAAAACTGTCCGAATTAGAGTTCTGGAAGTGAAAATATTGTTGATTTAAAAATGGACGCGAAGAATTGCAATGAGGTGGAACATTCCATGGGAGGCACGAATGTTGCTAAAAAAAGTTATCTAGGATATTTCTTAGATATTCCAAGAGATAATTGATATTGAAGGGATACTTGCTAAATATAGGGATGCCTACATTATTGAGACATATACTTGCATCAAGGAAGAGTATAATTGAGAAAGATATGCTTGGTATGATTTAGAGGATGATTGTGAGCATGGCATTATTTATAAGATGATTGTGATGATTGGTATATGGATAGTTATCATTTATAGGATGGAAACTACTTTCATCTTCTATATGATGACATTACTCCACCTTATGTAGAGAACATCATTGAGGGAAATCATGATCTTGTTATGACTAGTAATGTTCACCTTACATATTCTACAGTGGTATTGTTCCTTCCAGATCTAGCACTGATAACTTACAACTATGTGGATAATATTTTATGAATATTATATTTATTTGAATCCCCATGAAATTGTTAGCCTCATAATCCTAAAGTTCTCTACTTTAAGTATTTTCCTAATTTAATTTTTTTTAGAAATGAGCTTATTCTAGTTTATTATGATAAGGACACCTAGATTATATGTAAAGGACACCTATCATACTCAGGTGATTATGTGATTGGTTTTTCTCCTAGAATTTAGTTTATAGTTGAGCTATATAAACTAGATCTTTTTTCAAGTGAGGTTAAGTAGGATTTGAGTCCTCACTTCTCTTTGTAATTATATTTTCCTTATTAATAAAATTATGTGTTTTAGGAAACTTAGTGAACATGGTATCATAGCCATGGTGAAATTTTGATGGATGATAATTAGTGATGGATTGAGGAAGCAAGGAAGACTCCACGACATCAACCTGGATCTCTTCAAGTTCAAGGGAAAGGTACTGACGTAAACTCTTGTTGTTTAAGTAAGGAAAATTTAGTTTTTTTAATTGTAGAATATTTCAAAAATCAATTTGTTGATTTTATTTTATATCTAATCCTCATTTTAGTTTTTATTAGATTTTTAGAGCTATTTCCACTATTTATAGTTTTAGATCTGCAATTTATTATATATAAATCAGGAAGTAGGCTTGTAAATCTCAAGATCATAGTAGATTCATTATAAATATGCATTTTTTTTACGATATTAAGATACATTGTTGTTTTCAATTAATTATGAGGGATCATCTTGTAAACATTTCTTCAAATCGATTTATAAATATGGAAATTAACTAGTTGTTGGTTTTGTATTGAGATTTCTAGACTAGTTTATCTCTAGTTTTTTTTTGGATCCTCGAGTGTAAGAAAATCATCCTTGGACTCTTCAATTCATAACAATGAAAAAATACCATATCTTCCATGCAAAGGATGTGGAAGGTTCCCTTGCGGGTGAACCTTGTAGTGCGGTGGCAGGGACAAAAAATGATCTATACTCTTACTAGCAATGCATTGCATAATTGTGCACCCTTAAATCAGTATTTTAGTGCATCATTTATTCTTGAATTATATATGTACAATAATTAATTCTCTTCGAGAAGGAGAAGTGAAGTCCACACCAGAAAATTGTTAGCAACTCAGGAGAAGAAAGGGTTCAAAGGTTTCCAACGAAGAGTCTCTATCTCAATTAACTCAATATCATATTTGTATATTCATGCATAGAAACACCAATCCAAATATATGAAACTATTCTCAGTACTCAATCCATACCAACCAACAAATATGCTAAATAATTTTCATCCATAACACTCCCTCCATAAGATCCCATCAAAGAATATGCTTAACGACTTTAGTTCAATGTTTTAAATGAAGATCATGCCTTTCATATATTCCTACAATACAATAAAATCTCTATCTCATGCCATGCATATGGATTCAAGAATTAAAACCAATGATTTTCCTCAATCACTTGCTCATTGATCTCAATGATAAGATCCATGATTTTCTCAACAAACACCTCACAAATCAGGCCTCTCTAATTTGAATTGGATCAGAGTTCTAGGCATCTCTACCTCTCCTTTGCACCCATTAATCCCGCCATGATCCATTTTTTGAGATCTCCCAAGAGAAATCCAGCACTATGGTATTGTGTTTGCCCCAAAATCTCCACTTGTCTACGTTGTTTTTTCATAGTTTATTTTTTTAATGTGGTTAAAAAATGACACACCATACACTAAAGGACGATTTTGGTATAGATTTTAAACAAATTAATTTTTAAGAATACTTTTTGAGTGACACATAAAACACTTCATAAAGTATAAATTTTAAATCGTAGCTTATGAAAGACATGGTTTATTAATAATATTTTAAGTGAAAAGGAATTTTTTTGAAGATTAAAATAATGTTTTTTTCGTGGGGGGCACATTGTAAAGACTAGAAATATTGTAAAAATGGTCAAATTTTGAAAGATTCGATTGTAATATTGAAGCCCAAAAGTTGAGAAGAGTCTAGTGAAATACTCTCTCAAACTTTTTTTTCAACGAGAATTTTAAAGGGTCAAGGCCAAGCCCTTAAAAGTGCTCTTTTTGCATGGAGTGTGTACTCTTTATTTTTGGTTCCTTATGTCTCTCTTTCATGGTGTTTTGAGGATTATTTAGTGTGATAGTCTAATCATTAACTTGAAAATTTATTCAATAAGTCAATCTACCCTGACGTCTAAATTAATCAATCTATTCACAAAGTCAGATAATTTATATGTACCCAAGAAAATTGTAAGTGTGAAGCTTGTATTTTTGGAAAGCAAAAGAGAGAATCCTTTCCAACCAACTCATGGTGAGAAAAAAATTATTTGTATTTGATACATAGTGATATGAACACTATGCCTTCAAAACTCACTAAAAACATAGTGACATGACTTCTATATCAATTCCAACTTCCCATCTCTCTTCCCCATCAATATGCACAACCCAAGAGACAATATTTCCTTCTTGGAACTGCAATCCCTTAGAAAATATCCATCTCCTCCATGGCTCTAGTACAAACTAGATAAGAATCTCTCTACCGGGGGAATCTAGGAAATCCAACAACAGCATGAGTGCTCACGCATAATTTACCAATTCTCTTGGGTAATTTCTCACCAAATATCCCTCACAATCATAACAACCTCAGTCTTAGCATAACTACCATCTTCAACAAGTTTCCTTCAATACCCAATATGGCTAGCCACTCTTTTACAACATTTAGCTATGTGTTTCCTCACTTCTTGCTAACTATCCCCATTTTCTTCCTTCCTACTAAAGTTTTTTCTTCACCCATGCTTACTTGACTCTTAATCTTCCTCCAAGGATGATTACACTCAACCCATGATATCATAAATAAATGGGATGAATTCCTCACCCAACCTATTATATGAATTCAATGATTGAGTTCTTGAAAAGTCAAAGGGATAAATAGCTAAATGAAAAATTGATTAATGAAGGTGGCTTAAAATTCAAGGAATATGGAAACCCATAAAAAAACCCATTAATCCCCCTCTCTTGTGGAATCATATCCCCCCACTACTCTGGTCCTTACCCATCTACAACCAATGATGTATTTAATTTTATTATTTCAATCTACAATGTTTACATATTACATCACCTGGCCCCTGGTCATTCATAATATTTACAAATATCCAGTGCTACATTGGGGATAAAAATAAGGGAATCCCATTTCTTGTAAAATACATCATGTTGGTTATAACTCAAAAATAGAACAAGGGTTTATAACAAAATCACTTACTTTTGAATGGATCTCCTCAAGGAAGCTAAACAAAATGGGCATAGTTGCTTTTATACTTCTCTGATTCTCTATTATAACAACGATTATCAAATTCCACATCCACTCTACATCTATTGGCAATGGTTTACTGAAATATGGGCACTTTAGAAAAATATATATGATCGACAAATCGTGTGATTGTCCCCGAAAAAAACCCTAAAATAACTTATTTTAAATCAACAATATCTCCACTTCTCGAACTTTGTTTCATGACTTTTTTTTTAAATAGATTTTTTTTCCTGAGAAAAACTCAAATATCTAATTGGTTTCTTCAATTTATACTCAAAATGTTTCAAAAATTAATTTGAATTCTACCATCCTCCTTTTTTACCCTTGAAAATAATGCAAAAAGGAAAAAAATCCCCTTTTTTGGCCCAAGAAATAGCTCTAATACCCATTTTTATATACTCAATAAATGTGAAATAGAATATAGATATTAAATCCCTTAATTTTATAAATAAATCAAAGCATTCACACAAGAATGAACACAATAATGTAAATAAAACCCTTGAGGTAGGGTAACACCATATATTATTCCTTATGGACAAAAAACACTCCCAAGAAATGATGCTTGCTACAATTACAATATTCTTCACCATATCCCATCACATTTCTTATAATTCTTTATATAATATTATCTTGCTCTTAGGAACATTTTAGAAAGTGAACTTTCTAGTAGGTGGAACCTTCTAGTAAAACTTCCTATATTTATTTCTTTCACACTACTACATGGACGTTATTACTAGAAATGGCCTCCATACATAAAAATACCTAAGAACCTAACTATTATTATTCCCCTTGGGAACCTCCCTAGGTACCCCATATTACCCCCCTAGGTATACTACATACACATCCATATGCAAGGATTTATTTTTAATTGTCTTTTTTTTAATTTCAATTATTTTGTGTTTTCACTGGTAATGTGACACTTTGGAGTTGTACAGTAGTGGATTAAACAAGTGTGATTCCATTCATACTGTTAAATGCATCCTTCAACATATTCATCAACTTATTTGATCCAGGAGGATCCAAGAACGCTTAGAGGGGTCTAGGAGGATCTAGAACACTCATAGAGGTCTAGGAGGATCCAAAAAAACTTAAAATTTGACTATCTCAAATGCTCTCGAAAACTAAATCATTGCATATAGCTCGGTGATAGATTTCAAATGGTGCAAACATCACCTCAAATAGAGTTTGTATTCAAACTTTATGGTCAGTCAGAGTTCAAGTCAAATAGGGAAAAAGTCAAATTCAAGGTGACACGTGTCACCACTGGAAGGGTGACACATGTGTTGAGGAAAAGGTATGAAGAACCTCACTCCAACATTTTTTAATCTTACTTGGATAGGGTAAGATAGCTGGGATTATCACTGGAGGTTTATAGCCTTAGACAAAATTATCAATTGATTCTCAAGTAATAAGTACAAGAAACCAATGTTGTCTTTTTTATAATTAAATTGTGCAAAAGAAGAAAGTAAAAAATATATGTATTTTGTTTTGAGAATTAAAGAAAAAATGAAATACCCCGGATGGGGTGCCACATTGTGCAGCAAGGCCATGCGGTCTAGAGCCTGGATGGGCAGTAAATATGGACCGTCGGCCCCCATCCCCTCACCATTAAGGATGGGAGCATGCCCACACATCCAGCCTCATGGTATGAGACCTCTCGCTCATGTGAAGAGGCTAGTGGTACAAAGCATTAAGGAGGGAGCCTTAATGGAGGAGCTTGTCTTGTTCACCCTCCTGGATATCAACGAAATTGGCTATGGAATCAACCATTTCAATATTGGCCAGCACCATCAAGACCATTCTGAGATTTGGTGCAATTACAACAACACTATCATCATTATGGTCATCGTTCTTCTCATCCCTATGACGAGAGAAACAGGGAATCCCTGTAGGGGCGCCACCTGGTATACCTTTGATGCTCATCAGAAGAGACAATAGAGGTTCAAAAGGGCGTTGTCTATGGCCCGAACATAGCTTGTCCATAGACCGAGAAAGCCCAAGACTCCTCACATGGCCTATGTGCAGTAAATATTTCTGGAAGAACCAATTCAGGTTCCTCCAAAGTACCTCCTCTTTATTGTACCTGATAATTGGCAGCCTCCAAGTTGCTTTACGGGAGAGGTCACCATGGAGGCCATAGGGGCACAGAAAAACCACGCAAAGTGGACAACCAGACGGAGGAGTTTCCTCAATGCTACATCGGAGAAGAGACTCTGGAGGTGATGGACACACAAGAGACAAAACGTCCAGGTGAACTCTCCTCAGGCATTGACGATGTGAATGCCAAGAGGGAACATGAACAGTCACAGGTATTGGATGTGGCCATATTGCAACAGAGAAGGAACGTGACAGGCGAGGCTGAGGAAACCAGACCAGGTGGTGAACTGAAGGAGGTTGATTGGGTGAGGGAGGGTGGCATGGCTCCCATGCCACATCCCCTATTCATCATGCAGGATTAGTGGCGTGTCAAACCACCATTCTTCCACCTGGAGCACCTGGAGCTGATGTTCGACTTGCGGAGCCACATGGCAGACCAAGTCGACTGTGCCATCCTAATCAGCCAGTGCATTGACATGTTATATGACTCTTAATCCAATGTGCCAGCAGAACAGAGGCGCCCGACATGCGTGCAACCTTTCGTGTTTCCAGCTAGAGAGGGACTGTAGGAAGGCGATGATGACATGGACACCTCTATGGCCACTGGGTAACTGTTATCGTTAATTTCTTTGGTTAGAACTATAGTTTTGGTTAGAGCTATGGCTCTAGAACTATTAGGTTTTAAACTTGCTTCAATTTGAAGACTCTGTGTTCATTTTCAGACTGAGGGTTGCCATCTGTCTTGGTTTCCTACGGGCAGGACAGATGGCCTCCCATTTTTTGACATGGGTAGTATAGGATGCCAGTTGTTCTGGTTTCCATTAATTCGGAAGGACAGCTGGCAGACCAAGCTTATTTGTATATTTTGAAATCTAATGCGATAGGATCCAAACCCTTTTTTACTTAAAAAAAAAAAAAAACAAATGAAATACAAATCTGAAAGTAATATCAAAGAATGGACATGTGAGATCAAAATTAGCAAAGAAATTTTATTGATTTCATTCCAAGTTACAATCATAACCTTCTTTTCAAACCCCTGTGAGGGTAAGGACCAACATCAGATTTACAGATCTTTGATGGGAACCATACAAAAAGACTCAGACAACAAGAGAAGACTGAGACTAGAAATATGGATCAGCTTAGCCACAAAATTATCTTTTATTAACTCTGCAAAATATTCTCTATTAGTAATGAAAACTAATTCATAAACAAATCAGAATACATAGACTACCAAGATCAAATGATCAACCTTTCTAGAATAAATTGTTGAATTATGTATTTCATTATTTGAATCATGTTATATTTAATAAGACCCTGCTATCAACAAAAAGGTTAAGACTCTATGATAACTCTGAATGAATGAAAGTAATTAATCTCAAAAGTATAAGAGCATACCTCTATCAAAATTTATTTCCTTGTTCTCTCTTTGTTTGTCCCTTCTTCTGATCAACTTTTTATCTTTCTCAAAATAAGTTGTGGTAGTTTCAAACTACCTTCAGTTAAGTCATAAATGACTTAATATTAGTTAGGGACAAATATTAAATAATCATAGTAATATATAAAGGGTAAATAAATCATAACTAATAGGTGGGACCCCTAATTCCTTTAAGTTTTGTTTTCCTCTTGTCGCTTCATAATTTACTTAAATAATAAATCATGGCACCTCATAAATATACACATAAGAAATCACTTTTAACATCCCCTTGTGTCTCCCAAAATTATTCATATATATATCAAATAAATAAAATGTCTTTGCCACTCCCAGAAAAAACGAATATTAACTAGTTGTCCAAAAATGAAGATATAGTATTATGTTGTCCAAAAATGGAAACATAGTGTCATACTACCTATAGCATATCAAAATATAAATAGACTGTCCACCATATAAATTATCAAAAACCATATTTATTGTGAGAAGCAAACTGCTTATTTTCACTGCTTGCTTCATTTTATGCTTTGTTTGTTGAGTTGGACTTCTCAAAGTGTGGTTGATTGGATGCTTGAGGGTGAACTTCACTGAAGTATCGAGAGTGTTCATCATCTTAGTGAGCATGGGTAGTGACTCACTGAGAGGAATCATTATATTACTTAGAATGAGTGACCACTTTTTTTTCTTTTCTTGAATTAAGCTTAGGGATGGCTATTTTGAGTGTTTGGCTTGCATGTGAAGATTGAACAGGGGATGCAATGTAGGAAATATGTTGGGCATGTTGGTTGAGTGGAGGAGGAGGTGGAAATGGAAATGAAACTGAAACTATGGGATAGCCAATATGATGATCTATAGGGTGATGAACAATATCCTTCCATCCATCATTGATAGGGAACTCTGTCTCGAGGGACACATGAGCTGGAACATGAACATTTGAAAGACTTGGGAGAGGTTGGTAAGGAGGCCTTTCTGATCAAGGATGTCACTAAAACATTCCTTGGACCACTAACTTAAAGAAACTGGCTTGAAATAGTTGATTCAATTCTTGAGGATCAACATCAAAATGTATGGAGAATCTAGGTCTCTTGTTACCTCCCTACAAAAAAATGTTGTTTCCTCTGCTTGTACCTCTGTCATGGCTTCCTATGCTAAATAAAATAATTGTCTAAAAAAAGACTTAGATCATTATATGAAACAAGAAAGACTAATCAACCATCAATTTACTTTCCTAAAGATAAATTTAAAACATTGGCTCTTATAAATCCACACACAAGCATGCATGCAAGCAATCCATTACTCTTCCTGTATCAATTATAGTTTATCTGTTGACTTCAATCCATATTTGTCATAGTTAGAACAAGGAAATTAAATTACATATAATATATGATTGGATTTGTAATGAATGAAAGGTGGTATTTATGAAATGGAAACAATGGTTACTTTTCTAAAACAAAACCAATTCATAAGCACAAGCTTGACCTTAATAATATCACCATCTTCATTTTACTATATTTATTCCAATATTGTTCAATGTTATTATATGAAATATGCCCTTTATCAAACTTTTTGAATATTAGAGAGCTTTTGCACAATCACATCCTTTTGAAAACATGGCATGGGGATACTAAAATAATTTTGGGAAAAAATGAGGGGATTTATAATTTGTGTAAAGTGAAATCATGGACGAGAAATGAAAATGATGAATGCTCTTTTTGTAGACTGGTTATTTTTTATCAATCAATGAGAACAATTCAAGACCTCAAATGAAGCTCTGTAGTTATTTCTCTTGGAGTTCTATCAAAATAAATTAACCAATGCTCCAGATAATTCCACCCAATAAATTATTGTATGAAAATCTATATACAAACTCTTTTAAGTATATCAATTAAACTTTGTTTTGTCAGATATACTTCATCCATAGAATTTATCATAACAACAAAGTAAATTTAATCCAACGTCAATCAAACAAAGCACATGGAGGGTTTGACTGAATTCCCCTATATCAAATTTGCTTGAACTAATTTTCATCTTTGTATTGCTACATATACCATGCCATTCAAATATTTGTAATTGTCTATATTTGTAATCAATATGTCAAAATCGTAATCCAATCAATATGATCCCAAGAATACAATGTTGGACTACACACATGCTTGTAATATCATCACCCAATTTTCATACAAATTTCCAACTCAGTTTTGTGCGTAGAAGGAATTTATTTTCATAACTGAATATTGATAAGTCGACCCAAATGAGACTAACAAGAAGGTTTCGAATGAATTCTTTTGAACATAAAGAAAATTTTACCAAACTATTTCTAAATTTGTGAACAAGAGCAAGTTGAGACACAAGGGTGGATGCAAGCCCTACATTTTGTGCTCTTTTGAAAATACCAAAACCATAAATCAACCCATTCTAAGATAACAATCATACGAAAACCCATATGAGGGAGAAATGAGTCCAATCAAAACAAGCTCTAAAGTTATCCATATGTCCAACACAATTTATAGTCAAGCCAAGTTGTCTTTATATATAACATAATGTTCCCTAACATCTGTTTGAAAATTCTTTTGGACTAAACATAGAAGCCATAAAAATGTAAACCTTGGAGTTTTCTTTTGACTTGTTTTCAGACCATACCTAACATAAAAACCATGGAGTGTGATACTAGTTTACAAGCCATGAAATAATGCAGTTCGTACATGAGACTCTATTTTAAATTCATTTGTAATCCTTTTTTTTTAAAGCATCTGTGTTTATATGTTTGCCATGAAAAACCCAGGTTGTGGATACCATTGATGTCCAAAAACCAAAATATGATTCTATTTTGCATCCATTCATAGTCGTTCACGCTTAAAACACACATACAACATGCAACCAGAATAGAACCAACATCCAAAAGTATCGGAGCAGAGTAAAACATTTGATGCTAGAAGAGTCCAAAGTGATTATACTTGTCAAAGTTGTTTAAATAACCACAAGAGGGACAACCAAGGATCTTTATGAAACCATAAGGACAAACTTAAAAATAAAAAACCTCGATTAATAGCAGTAGAGTATTTCTAAGAAAATGAAAATGCAAAAATGGGGTATACCTCAGGAGGCAAAAACAACGGAGAGTACAATAACTCTCACTTACTTCACGTCGCCTCCACAATCGGAAGGTAGAAAACCAAAACTTACCAACTCTTCCATGATAACCATCATCCAATCAAATTTTACATGGTGGAACACATTCAATGCCAGCTCGGACTCGAAAGTCAAGCTCTGTACTATAGTATCCATGCATTCAAAGTTGTCAAACTCAAAATAATAACATATCTCAACAACCAATATATATATATATATATATATTCACAAGGAATGACAATATATCACCTCTTATTTACCAAAAATACTAATTGCATAATCAAACATTATGTAATATGATAATTCTATCAATGTGAACTTTGTCATAAGTCAAGTTTATACATACAACAACCTCGTATGATATTGAACCTTTATATGATGGTCAATGTTTCTATATGACAAATTTACATAAGAAAAACTTAACCATCCCTTTTGATATGGAACAACCCTGTAACAACAAGTTCAAATCATTATAATTGCGATTAATATAAAACTTATGTGATGGATTTTCCTCCTCTTTTCTTTAGATATGCGATGATTTTCCTGGCACAATGAAGTATAGGGAGAATTGCAATATTTCATCAATAAATTATTGATGCATAAAATACAAAAAGGAAATCATAATTCTAGCCAATTTCTTTGTGAGATGCAAATTTTAAAGGAGCAAAATCAACTTAATATGCTTCTGTTTAAGGGGTCCCACCTACTAGTTATATAGTATAATAGATAAACTCTATATAATATGTGCATTGAAATCCTCTCTAGGCAAAATTCAATTGCACTTTTTTTGCGTCAACAACGTTTCATGACTATACAAGCTAACCAATTGCAAATCGACATGTGTCCTATCCATACAGTAGGATGATTTCATGTTGACGTCAACAAGGTGACATGGAAGCATGATAGCGTTCCATGTCTCACTCGGAAATGGAATTTTCAGGGGTCCATTTGGACCAATAAAATTTTGACACATGTCATTTGTACGTATGATGTCGCATCTATACGATGACATGGTAGACAGATAGGTGGACCAATCATCAATTGATAGGTGGTATACCATACGTATAGGTGGAGGGTACATTTGGTGGCATATGAGCCAATGACAAGTTGCCACATGGGCCAATCAAAAGGTGCCACATTGCACCTTTTAGAAGCACAAGTTGGCCTAGGTATAAAATTTGTTATGGGCTCGATAGGTTTTGAACCTTAGACCTCCCAAGGAATCTGTGAGGAATATTCAAGATTCGAAAGACTTACAAATAATCTGCTAACCAACATGCCACCTATAGATCTTGTTCTAACCAAATGGGTTATATTATGTTTAATATAATGGTGACGTTAGCGGAAGGTGCGGAGTATAGTTGGGACCCGCAACCTATTTATGGGCGTGCAGACCGAGGCCAGTAGATATCTCGAGATGACATAGATCTAGAGAGTACAGATATCCCAAGGTATAGTATGGATGCATCATGTTTCATGCAGAGAGAGGAGCCAAGTCATGGTGTGTCTCGATTTGTGTGTTAATAGGTACTTTGTCCACATATAGGCTTGTTTATACTCATTTTTCTTATTTTCTCAAGAGGAGCATGATGGTGATGCTACTTTTGTGCTACTATGTTGTCTTTAGAATTCTTAGTCTAGATTTTGTTAAGAACCAACACTGAATACAAAATCACCACAACAGATATAGAAGAACAATATAGAAAAACACAACTTTATTATATCAAACCCTTGAGGTAGGGCAACACCATACAATGGATCCTATTATGGAACGGATCCTCTTCTATTCACTTGCCTCTTCGAGGGGGCATCCTCCTATTGAGCTACCACTCCAAATACAATATTTCTCTTCATGTTTCATTACATTGCTTGAACCCCTTTATATAGTGCTACCATCACCTAAGAACATTCTAGAGGGGGAATCTTCTAGAAGTAGAACCTTCTAAAAGTAGAACCTTCTAAGAAGTCCTCTTACATTTATTATATCTAATTACTCGTTTATTATATCTAACTACCATAGTGGGACTTATTTAATAATATAGTGGACCTAGTCCACCTTACATTGAATGACCTCCACTATTATCACTATGGGCCCTCTGAGCCCCCCCCACTACCTCTCTAGATACCTTACATTCCATCCCCCTTATGAAAGTGTTGTCCTCAACACTTGATGTACAACCATATACCAGGGTCCCATGGATAATTGTGGACCATAATGCTAAAGAAGACTGAAGAACCAAGGTCCCATGTAGAAAGGAAATCCACCATGTTGAAGTAGTCTAACCACCATTGTAAGCCCTGGTCCCATGTCCAAGTGCTCATGTGAACTCCCCGTGGAAGATTTTGGAACCCAATAACCAACTCCAAATGATGCTCCAAAGACTGACACTTATCATGTGGATCCAAATAAGAAGATCCATCCACATAGTGGAAAAGGGTCATAGCAGAATCTGAAAGGAATAATACCACTGTAGAATATGCAGGATGGACACTGGTAATAATCATTGGCTCTCGATTTGTCACATTGATGCTCTCTACAGAAGGTGGATTAGAGTCATCAAATAAAATATGAAAGTGGTTGTCATCCCAAAAATGACAACTATCCCTATACCAATCATCATAATCGGCCTCAAAATTATACCAAACATATATTTCTTGATTATATTCATCCCTGAGGCCCTCCATAAGAAATCTCTCTTGCATGTTATTCAATGAATATTGAATACTATGAAAACTATCATTGAGTATGTCTGTGAGGTCGTCTGTGAGGACATGTACAAATGCATCCAATCTGTCATCCAATGTGTGAAACAATTGGGCTTTGAATGATTCAAGAATTTCTTTCAGGGTTTGAGAGGAAATATCCATTTGAGCACCCTATGACCTCTTCGGTCCTGCCCAAGGGAGGTACCCAATGGGAATGTAGTTATGTGTTATTAGTGGAAGTCAATTAATATATGGGAATGTGGTCATTCAATGTAAGGTGGACTAGGTACACTATATTAATAAAGGCCCACTATGGTAATTGGATGTAATAAATGTGAGAAGGCTCTCTAGAAGGTTCCTAGGAGATAGGGAGAGATATATAAAGAAGTGTAGGCAATGTAATAAAACATAGTGAAGAATATTGTGATTGTACAAACAAGGATTGCTTGAGGAGTTTTATCCTTCCATAAGGATTAATATATGGTGTTACCCTACCTCAAGGGTTTTGGATATTTCTTGTGTTCATTGTTATGGTGAATGGTTTATGGTTTATTCTTGGTTATTTCTGAAGTATATTTGCATATCTGGTTAGGTACTTAACAATTGGTATCAGAGCACTTTCCTTGGCCGAGGTTGTGGGCAAATAATTTTTTTTTTGCATATTGTTTTTCGGAGAAAAAAAAAGAGGGCTGCGACATTCTCAAAGTTTTTGGTATATTTATGTGAAAACATTGTAGAAAATGGTTGTATATATGAGTTCCTCTCAGAAAAACACCCAAGTTAAAAAAAAATCATCCGAAACGGAGTCCGGGAAGTCAAGATATTGAAGTTTTAAAATCTGTAAATTTTTAGGGTTTTTTCTGCGGATGGAAGCGCAGTTTTTTTTTTATATATGTAGCAGTTGGAGGCCTAATTTTCCCAAGAAATTTATAGATCTGAGTTCCTCTCACAATTTCACCCAATTTCAAAAACAAAATCAGCCAAAACGGAGTCTGGGATGTGAAGTTATGAGCATTTTAACTTCAGCAATTTTTTAGGGTTTTTCCAGAAAAAGCCGCGATTTTCTGTCATAACTATTGTTTTATTTTTAAGGGTTTTTCATAGCAAGATGTATTTTACAGAGAAATTTGATGGCCCTAGTATTGAATCATTCATTAAAGAAAGAAAATTAGCATGGGAAGATACTTGGCCCCATTGGGTAGATCTCAAATTGCAAGGTGGTGTTGCCATTTGGTGGAAATCGCTTGATTATAAGGAGAGATGAGACTTTCCAACGTAGAATTTGAAAAAATATTGTTAGACAAGTGGTCTCATGGAGAAAATAAGGATAAAGAGAGATCCAAGAGTTTATTTTCATGTGAAAAATCTATATTACAGGTTCATGGTTGTATTCATAAAGAAAATATCGTTGTTTCTATTAACCCTAGTTGCATGCATAATTTTATCAATGTTCAGTTGGTTAATAG
>ML800640.1:679255-690865 GCA_009831015.1 Picea engelmannii
CCAGGAACTCCTTACTGTCAGAGTCATCCATCCTAGTACGAGCCCTTACTCCTCTCCGATCGTCATGGTACTGAAGAAAGAAGGTTCTTGGAGAATGTGTCCTGACTTCCGTGCTCTCAACAAACTAACCATCAAAGACAAATTTCCCATTCCTATCATTGATGACCTCCTGGATGAATTTAGTGGCACCCAATTCTTCACCAAACTTGATCTTCGCTCGGGCTATCACCAGATACGTATGAAAGAGTTCGACATTCCCAAGATGGCCTTTCGCACTCATGAGGGCCACTACGAGTTTTTGGTCATGCCCTTTGGTTTGTGTAACTCCCCCTCCACCTTTCAGAGCCTCATGAACCATGTCTTCCACCCTTTTCTCCGTCATTTTGTCTTAGTTTTCTTTGATGATATCCTCATATATAGCAAGACTTGGACAGACCATCTTACTCATGTGGATCAAGTTCTCAGCCTACTCTCTCAGCACCATATTTTCCTGAAACAGTACAAATGTGCTTTTGGTGCATCTGAAGTAGAATACTTGGGTCATCTGGTGGGCAAGGATGGCGTCAGGGTGGACCCGAAAAAGATTGAAGCTATGCAAGACTGGCCGCACCCAAATACTCTCAAAAGATTGCGTCGATTTTTGGGCCTCACAGGGTATTATCGCAAGTTCGTTAAGAACTATGGAAAGATTGCAGCACTGCTCATGACTCTCCTCAAAAACAACTCTTTCACTTGGACCCCAGCAGTTTCTCAAGCTTTTCAAACCTTGAAGACGGCCATGTGCACCACTCCGGTTCTGGCCCTTCCCAACTTCACAAAGACATTTGTGTTGGAATGTGACGCCTCAAGGAAAGGAATTGGCGCTGTCCTTATGCAAGAGGGTCGACCTTTGGCCTTCACTAGCAAACAACTGTCTGAGAAGAATCTGAGCAAACCAATTTATGAAAAAGAAATGTTGGCGATTCTGCATGTCGTTGAATTATGGATTCCTTATCTCTTGGAGAAACGATTCCAAATTAAGACCGACCATCAAAGCCTCAAGTACTTTCTGGAACAACGCATTTCCTCCCAGGAGCAACAAAAATGGGTCCCTAAGCTCTTTGGATATGATTATGAGATCATTGACAAGAAGGGAAAATACAATGTCGTGGCGGATGCACTGTCCCGGAAGTATGAAGACAAAGGATCCCTTTTTTCTCTTTCCTTCATTGTACCCGATTGGCTGCAAGCTGTGCACCAGGAATGGCTCCAAGACCCCAAAAGTTCGCTACTGATCCAGAAACTGCAGAACAAGGCTCAGGCTCCCCCAGGGTACTCTTGGCTCTAGGATGAGCTTCGATACAAAGGTCGCTTGTATTTAAGTAAACAATCCAAGCCCAAATCCACGGTCCTTTCTAAGCTTCATGCTACACCCATAGCGGGGCACTCAGGGTTCACCAAAACATATGACCGCGTCAAACGTTATTTTTTCTGGGAGGGTATGAAACATGACATCCACAAGTTTGTGGCTGAATGTGAGGTATGTCAACGCAACAAGGGAGAAACAGCCAAATCTCCAGGAACCCTCCAACCGCTTCCGATTCCCCCTGCTATTTGGAAGGATATCTCTATGGACTTTATTACAGGCTTACCCAAATCAGGGAATAAATCAGTCATAATGGTGGTGGTGGATCACCTTTCTAAGTATGCTCATTTTTGTGCTCTTCACCACCCGTTTACTACATCCACGGTGGCTCAAAATTTCATGGATTAGGTCTTCAATCTTCATGTCATGCCCAACTCTATTGTTTCTGATCGAGACCCAACTTTCACAAGCAATTTTTGGCAAGAACTGTTCAAGCTACAAGGTACCCAATTGAATCTCAGCTCAACTTATCATCCCCAGATAGATGGTCAAACGAAAGTCGTCAACAAGTGTGTGGAAACATATCTGAGGTGCTTTGCCTCTGAAAAACAACACCAGTGGGCTCAATGGTTACCCCTCGCCGAATGGTGGTACAACACTACATACCATACAACCACTCACATGATTCCTTTTGAAGCAGTGTATGGACAGAAGCCACCATCAGTTCTCTCATACTTACCGGGTACCTCGAAGGTCCAGGCGGTTGACCAAACAGTTACAGTCCGAGAGGATATCCTTCGTACCCTTAAAGAGAACTTGGTCATGGCCCAGAATAGATTGAAGCAACAAGCAGATCAAGGTTGCTCTGAACATCAATTTGCCGAAGGGGATCAGGTGTTTCTGAGACTGCAACCATATAAGCAAACTTCCCTCAAGGCTGAGCAGTTTCAGAAGCTAGCACCCAAATTCTATGGCCCTTACATAGTTCTCAAGCATGTGGGACAATTCGCATATCAGTTAGCTCTGCCCAGTCAATCGAAGCTACATCCTGTTTTTCATGTTTCATGCTTGAAGAAGGTGATTGGAACCAGGTGCCAAATTCAAACCAACCTTCCAGAATTAGCTGAAGAAGGATCCATTTGGGTACAACCAAAAGAAGTTTTGAACCAACGGGAGTGTCGCCTGCATCAGAGAACCATCAAAGAAGTGCTAGTACAGTGGAAAGATATGACTCCAGCAGATGCCACTTGGGAACCAGCTACCATTCTGCAGCAGTTTCCACATCTCAAGCCTTAAGGACAAGGCTGTTTTTAAGGGGGCGAACATGTTAAGGTCCTAACCCGCACATAGGTAGATCAATGTATTCGGATGTAATAAAGGTCAATATTAATAAGACCTTTCAATAAAATAGAATAAGGCGGATGTAAGAAGACCTAATAGAATCTTCCGCTTCTAGAAGGATCTTCCTCTAGATGCTTCTCTTAATAGACACATTTAGTATAAATAAGGGTCGAGGGTATGAAAACCCTAGCTTGGAGATTATTGTAACAGAGAGCTGCTCGACTGGAGGTTTCCCCCTCGAAGAGGCCTGTGAACATTGCTATCTGAATCAAAGTGTTGTTTATGTTTCTATTTCGTATATCATTTCTGTGTATTGTGAAGATTATGCTGGATATTTTAATGTTATTATGTCATTCCTAGCATTTCATTTCTGTTCTGCATATTTTATATATCTAGTATCTTTCACTGCTTCACTAACCCAGCCGACATCCTCTGCTGGTATTCCTTTCCACTTCACCAAATTCCAAATACGTCTTCCTTCTGGACTTCTTACCAACTCTTTGATCTACGATCTTTTCCATCTGTGGCTTCTCTACTACAGGCATCAATTTCTCCCACTGTATCCTTCCTTTATCTTCAAATCTCTCGGTTCCATATTCCCTGTAAATATACAGGTCTGCAAAAGTTGAATATGGGTGATATACGCACATATTCTAGCATCTCTAACTCATAATCATTCTCACCAAACCTTCTCAAGATTTTACATGGCCCTATATTTTTCAACTTCATCTTGTTATATGTTCCTCTCGGGAAAATTTATTTCCTTATATGTTCTAGAACTTGATATCTAACTTTAAATTCATGCTTCCTCCTGTGTTGATCAGCCCTGTGCTTGTATTCGCAACTGGTCTTCTTCAACTACTCCTTGATCTGATTGTGAAGTTCATGCATTTCTGCAGCAAAATCTTCGACTCTTGTGCTTCTAAACTCATCTTGTTTCATATCTATTATCTTCAAACCTCCTCTCGGGTTCATTCCATACACGATTGGAAATTGACTTTTTCCAGTGCTCTTGTTCACTGAGTCATTATATGAAAACTCGACTTGTAATAGAATATGATCCCACTGACTATGGTGTTTAGTGACTAAACCCCTAAGAAAATATCCTAGGCTTCTATTCACCACTTCGGTCTGTCCATATGTCTATGGATGATATGCAGAACCTAAAGATAGATATGTCCCCGACTTTTTCCACAACATCCTCCGGAAATGAAAAACAAAATTGGTATCCCTGTCTGAAACTATACTCCTAGGCAATCCATGGAGTCTCACAATATATTTGAAAAACAAGTTTGCAACATGCATTGCACGACTGTTCTTCTGGCATGGGATAAAGTGTGCCATCTTTGAAAATCTGTTCACAACCAAAAATATAGAGTAACTCCCTCTTTGTGTCCTTGGCAACCCCAACACAAAATCCATGCTTATTGCATCCCAAGGCCTCTCTGGAATATGAAATGGCTGATACAATCCAGTGTTTTGTTTCTTCCCCTTGGCATACTGAAAAATATTACAATTGTTCACAAATTTATTCACATCCTCTCTCATACCTGGCTAATAATATGAATTGGATACTTGGGAAATTTTTTTGTCATGGCTGAAGTGTCCGGCTAGACCTCCGCTATGCTTTTCCTTTAGCAAATTCTCCCTCATCGAGCATCTGGGTATACATAATTGGCATCCATTGAACAAAAACCCATCCTGAATCATATATTTGTCCCATGGGATTTTGTCTCTAAGCACAGGATTCACACATGCTTCATATGCTTCTCCAAAATCTAGATCACTGTGATACATTTCCTTAAGGTGATCAAACCCCAAGGTCTTGATTTGAAATTCCCGCAGAATCAAAATTCTCCTGCTCAATGCATTAGCAACTTTGTTAGCATTTCTAGAAATATGTTTAATGACAAAAGTGAAATTTTGCATAAATTCTATCCACTTAACATGTTTTTGATTTAACTTCTCCTATTTTTTTATGAATTGCAAAGCGTGATTATCACTATACAAAAAAAACTCCTTCAGTACGAGATAATGTCTCCATTTTTTCAATGCTTGGATTATGGAATAAAACTATTTTTCATATGTGGAGTAATTGTGTTGAGCTTCATTGAAATTCTCACTAAAATATGCAACAGGTTTGTTGTCTTGTCTTAAGACCGCTCCAATTGAAACTCCAATCGCATCCTATCTTACCTAAAACGTCTTTCCAAACTACAACAAAACTAGAATCGGTCATTCAGTTATATTCTCCTTCAGCATGTTGAATCCCCTCTCAGCCTCTTCTGTCCATTTGAAAGACTTGTGTCTTTTCTTCACTGTATCCATCATCTGAGCACTAATCCCACTGAAATTTTTGATGAACTTCTGATAAAAACTTGCTAACCCATCTAAGCTTCTTACCTCAAAGATATTCTTTGGTGACGACCATTATTTGATTGCTTTCACCTTTTTTGGATCCATCTTCAACTCATTTGAATAAATGTTGGCACAGGGGAAGACCCAGTGTTCAACGCTACAACAATGCACCAACAAAACCCTAACTACTGGCCCTTTCTACAACACCTACGAAGCAAATGAAGTCTCACCGAGGTAGAGGCAGGGGTGGTTGCAGGACTCCAGTGTCTGCAACCTTAGCTGGGACACAGATCTGTGATTGTAACACCTTGACAAATAACTTAGAAATATAGTTCATCAATGTTTAACCAGTATCTACTTCGTAGGTAAAACCCTAATTACAAAGCATCGCAGTATTCAACCAGATCTATCATCTAACAACACTTAGCATGAAGAAATAGATCATATCTAGCAGATTCAAGCACTAATAACATCCACACAGGTCAGATCCAACATTGACTCTCACTATTAAGAACAAAGAAACAACAAATCTACCTATCATTCATCTATATCAAAGCACTAAGCAAGTAAATACATAAGCACATCAATGCATCACACAAATCATTCACAACAAAGGATGTACGTGGTTCACCCCCACCTCGAGGCTACGTACACCAACTCTTTTTCTTATTTATTAACTTTATTCAATCTTCTTACATGCACAAAGCCTTCATATCAACTTCATGGAGGATAGGAGATATGCACACTCTTCTCTAGATCCTCCTTCCCCAATCTAGGTTACAACACAAAGCCTACATATAGTCTCTTACAATCACTTTCACTTAGCCTTGCAATTATCACACAGGATGCACAAAACACTTACAATTGTTACTTGCATTCAACACCACTTACAACTGACTTGTCATTCACACTTAGCCATTCATAGCAGTTAGCACTTCGCACACCGACCTACTAGGTCTACTTCTTACATCACCTAGATTCTTATTTATACATTACAAAATCGGGCCTAAACATGGGTAAACTGGTGGGACGACATCCCATACCCGTTACATAATCCCCCAAAACTAAAAATCCCTAAAAAGGGGCTGAGATTCTGCGATCTCCGCTTCGTCTTGCTCTCCGTCTTCGACAGCCTGTCGAAGTCCCAAAAATAGGTCCAACATGACCAAGGATCCTCAAAACTTGGTCAAGGGCCAACAGGGCCCCAAAACTCACCTGTGAATCATCCCAAGTCACTCTGATCTGGATAATTCTACCTCAAAATCCTCTAGCTTGGCTCGAGCTGCTTCCACTTGTTGGTGTGCCATGACCTCCTACTTAGCGAACTCTTGGATAACAACTTCATTGACAGGTCCCTGTAGGCGTTGTTCTATTGTAGTGACGACTTGCTCCAGTTATGCTCCTTGGCCTTCGATCTCTGTGAATAGATGGAAATCCTCATCTTGTATAGTTTGGAGCCTTTGATTTACTTCCATGAGTCTGCTCTGAATGGTGTGGACCTACTATTGAGCACTGCCTTTTTCTTGGGATCGCTTCATTCTTTCAGCAGTTGATAGGGGCTTCAACTATGCATGTAATATTTCTTCTTGATACTTCGCCTCTTGGAGCTGTGACTCCAGTGCATTTAGTTTTGGATTCTCAGTTAGTTTCTCATACGTCTGGGCACTGCAATCATTTACTTTATTGCATTCCATGGCAGGGGCCTTTATTCTCTCAATTGTGCTTCAATAAGTTGCATCTCTTTGATCTCTCACATATTGTGGGGTGTCAGGAATTGCACGAAGCTCTAAGTATTCTATTCTTTGTTGTAGATGCTGGATAGCTTTCACAAGCTGTTCTACTTGATGCATGAATCAGTCTTCTACCTTTGTCTCTAAGCCCGTCACAGAGCAGAGTGCTATGTTGACTGCTTCTTTCACTTCGAGCTGCTCTGCGAGAAACTGTTCCTTTTCTTGTTGAATCTGTGATTTCTCCTTTTCAAACTTCATCTGGAGAGAAACCTTCTCCTGCTATGAAAGTTGGCATTACTTCTTGCACTTTCTTCAATGCCTGGGTGCCTTTTTCAGTTTCGTCTTGTGTGCGATGAAGGAAAGCTACAGTCGCATCATCTAGTCAACAGATTTGGGCTGGCTCATCTCCCAACTCTGTCTCTCCTGATGGCAGGGGTACAGTTGACACTGCACAACTGGACTGAAGGGCCTATTGTACCCCTTGAATTTCGACCTCGATTATGTCGTACATATCCTCTTGCTTTGATTCTTGTTTCTACAATATTTCTTGTGAGGTGTCATTTACAATTGCGATGATGAATTCAAAGTCATCGACAATGAGCACAGTCTTCATCTTGGTCATGGTGGCTCTCGATTTATTCCGGGAAGAGGTTTTTTGGGGAGAAACCTTCCTCTTGTTCAAAGGATCGGCCTCATCTCTATGAGATGTTACTTCGCCTTTCTTCTTCTCATCTTCTTTTCCATTGATATCTTCTACCTCGTCATCACCCCCTCGATCAGGTGATGCTGCAACAGTCTTTTCTCAGGCACTGCTTAAGCCTTGGAATTCTTCAGTTTTCTTCCTTTTGCTAGTTTCGGGTGTGTCATGTTCTATGTGAGCGACCTACGAGCTATCAAGTTCAGGGTTGGAAATCTTTGCAGGGTCAACAGGGATAAGGAAGTCGACTAACCATTCCTTAGTTATATCCTCGAGGTCCTGCTCAGTGATCTCTTATTATGAGTCAAGCTCTTCCTTATCTTCTTCTTCTCATGCAGTAATATAAATGAAGTGTCGATGTACACGAAACTTCATGAGGGGTCAGAAGCATTGTAGGGTGTTCGGTGTCATGTGAGGTTCAACTTCGATATCCCTCTTTAGCTGAAGGTAGTATGTGGGAAAGACAATGTTCGACTGCCACTATTTTCCCATATCGCTCGAGTACCAGAGCGTGGTGAACTTCGTAGCAAGCGGCTCAAACGGCTTGATGTCCGATAAGGTCGCACCTTCTGACATCTGCCAAGAAAAAAATGCAATGAGGATCAAGAGCTAGCTAAAGTGGAACTTGTAGCCCTAATCCTGTGCTTCGCGACAGTCTAATTCTAGCTGATTAACTAGGTACTCATCCCAGTTCATCTGTACGCCTTCCACGCATTTCCCTACGAGGTCAACAACAAAGCCTGTGACTTGCATGGGTCCATTCTTTCATACTATCTTCCTTGCAATTAACTCACATGATATGCGCACTGTGCCATTTTGGATGGAGGCTACCTTGTAGCCTCGCATCCCCTTCTCAACATCGGCGTACGTATCCTTGATCTTCTGTGCTAACGTGCGATCTGTGGCTTTCCTTGGATAGAAATCATGTGGGTTGGGTCCTTGCATACTCAATCTAGTTATCCTATGGATCAACGTTATATCGACTATGATACAAAGGTCTAGCCATAAGTAGCCACCATGGTAATATGAAAGTAGGAGATTGACACAGTCGTTAACTTCCTGGTGCCTTCCAAAGTGTGGGATTTTCATTACATTCATCAGGGTGGACTGCGCGAGGTTCATCGTCCACGATTGGGGGATTATTTTCGAGTTCTTCCCCTTCATTCTGATCAAGTATTTATACGAGGCAAGTGTACTATGGTTCTTGCGGTCCCCTAAGTTGAATTCGTTGAACTTCAATGATGCGATCTTGTCCTGATGCACTCGAACTGCGCGTATCCCCTTGGAGAGGTATGCAGTAACCATGGTTTACTCAAAATATCTCGGTACACTATCACAACTCACCGTGTTGGCCAGAGGCGAGATGTATTCAGACAGTATGGTTGATATCATCTTCACATTTGTTAGGTCATCTCTGTGCTTGGTTCTCTTTTCCGTTGTTGGTCGGGATGGTCCAGATCCGCGAGCAGTCGAAGGGGAGGCTTGCACTCCTCTCGTCGACGACACTTGTATACCCTCAGACATTACTCTTTCAAACATTACTATTTCAGTCATGAGGTTGATGAGTAAATCCTTCATAGACTCTTTGACTACGCTAAGTTATTTGGACATAGACGCTCGTGGTTGCCTATCTTAGGTTTGAAGAATAACTACTAAATACAACAGGATGGATATCAATAGCTTGATGATCACAGGGTGAAATCAACAAATCGGTGAGCTCAGATAAGCATGGTTGGAAAAAGTGTTCTCGGTGCAAGGTTTGATGGAATAAGTAGATAACTTTGGCAACAAATCTCTCCAATGGGAGAGAATCCTTCATTAATTCAGTTATGTCTGTTACGGCGCAGTCCCAATGGTCTAGTGGCAAGCCTTCTGACCATAAATGACTTTCTACACATTCAGGGTATCGTTCTAACGGTTATATTGTTCCCAATGGTTATATTACTTCGCTGTGGAGAATTTCCATATGACGTTGTTCTGATATCCCGACGAATTTCCAGTTTTTTAAATTTTCCTTCTGTGAAGTTCCCTCTAGAACCTTTTGTAATTTTTCGATCCTTGATCTCTTCTTACTTAGTTTTCTATCCCTCTTTCCAGTGATCTTCGTCTCGGTATTCCTATTTCCATTCTGATTCTTATCTTCTCTCGGCATATTAACTTCACGCTGTTGATATTCTTTCCTAGGGCTAGAGGGAAATACTTCTTCTGGGATAGGTGCTTCAGTATTCTATGAGTCTTCTTGTGTTCTTCTAATGTCGACATCCAAGTCTCTAGTTTTAAGTGTGTGATATTCCTGGTCATGAAATATTTTAATTCCTGTTTCTTATGTTCTAAGAATTATTCTCCTTTCCTTCTGGCTCGATCCCTCTCATCCAAGGTTTTCCTAGTAATATAGCAAATGGGGCGTTGTTCTCAATAAATTTAACAGCTTTAAATTCTTCCTCTGTCAAAATTCCATGGGCCCTCATAGATATCTGAGTGATCTTTCCACATAGTTTTATCAGCTTTCTTGTAAATAATCCTATTCCCCCAATTGAAGGAATCATAGTAGGCTTTCCTAAGGTTTTCTAAGTTATTTATATCATAATAGTCACCTGTGTTTCTTCATACAGAACACAGTCTATGTCGAAGTCTCTTATTCTTTCTTCTATGCACTCTTTTTATTTGAAGATCTCTGATAAGTTAATATTTCAATGGTCATTTAGGATTTCTTTCATTTGCAGCAATACAATCTCTGATTCTTTTGGGGGTTCTTCCATGGTCTTAGTGTCTTGACCTTTCTCAGGGTCTTCTTGGCTCATATTCATTCTTTCAACCTTAGCAATCATTCTAGGGAAATCCATAACTTCATGATCCATAGCTTTACAAGAAAGATAACTAGGTCTTCTACCAAGGCATTCCTTAGCAAGATGTCTCGGTCTTCTGAAACTGTAACAAAGATTTAATCCTCTCATTCTTTTAAATGATCCCCAACCCTTCCGGTACTACGCACTAGAATCATAGTAGCTAACTTGCAAAAAAATCTTCTAGGATCCTGTATCCATTTGTTAGTCCAAAGATTCTTTCTATGCATAGGTATAACATATATTTCCTTATTTCTATTAGATCTACTCATATCAAACCTCTTTTCTTCTAGTTGTTCCCTAGTTTTCAGGCTAGGACAAAATTTATCAAATATACCTAGATTCATACTTTTGAAACAAAAAATTTCACTAATCTTACTTTGAGGAGAGCACAAAGCTTACAGATCTAAAAATTTCACTATTCTTACCTCTATCAGAGCATAAAGCATTTAGATCTTACCTCTTTTCTTAAGATCAGATTTCTTTTCTTAGCACAGAGCTTCACAGATCAAGTAGAATACTACGCACTAGGGCGACAAATCTATGCATAGAAATTTCACAGTTTCAGTTCATATCTTCGCACAAACCTGCTCTTTCCTTAGTTCCCAGCAATCAAAGTTTTAGTTGAGATATTCGCACAAATATTCTATTTCCTTAGTTCCCAACAATCACAGTTTCAGTCTCAACAATAGAGCCATTTGTTGGCACAGGGGTAGACCCAGGGTTCAACGCTACAACAACGCACCAACAAAACCCTAACTACTGGCCCTTTCGGCAACACCTGCAAAGAAGATGAAGTCTCACCTGAGGTAGAGGTAGGGGTGGTTGTAGGACTCTAGTGTCTGCAACCTTAGCTGAGACACATATCTTTGATTATAACACCTTGACAAAGCACTTAGAAATATAGTTCATCAATGTTTAACCAGTATCTACTTCGGAGGTAAAAACCTAACTACAGAGCATCGCAGTATTCAACCAGATCTAGCATCTAGCAACACTTAGCATGATGAAACATATCATATCTAGCAAATTCAAGCACTAAGCAAATTCACACAGGTCAAATCCAAC
This sequence comes from Picea engelmannii, assembly GCA_009831015.1. NCBI lineage: Eukaryota > Viridiplantae > Streptophyta > Pinopsida > Pinales > Pinaceae > Picea > Picea engelmannii. Next base: position 690,638 of record ML800640.1, read on the forward strand.
ATTTACTCTCACTATTAAGCACAAAGAAACAACAAATCTACCTATCATTCATCTATATCAAAGAACTAAGAAAGTAAATACATAAACACTGTTGAGTCTCAAAATGGTCCTTATTTTCACTCCATTAATTCACTAAAACCTTCACAATTACTTCCATTTCACCTTCATATCACCTCCACATCATTACATTTACCTCATTATTGGGTTAAAACTATGCTTTTCCAAAGT
>ML800640.1:697422-708878 GCA_009831015.1 Picea engelmannii
CCATTTGGTTGTAACTATATGAGATTTTTATGGATCTAGGGAGAGAATAGTGGATCTCCATTAATGGGGTAGTTTCTTATGTTCTTGTATAAATAGGAGAGCCTTCTCCTTTCAAAAGGATATATAGATATGATATGAGATATATGGAGATGGAGGAAAGATAGAGATAGATGGAGATATAGGTGTGAAGTTCAGGAAATGCTCATGTTTTGAATTGATGTAATCATATTCTTTTGAATACAAGACATGCTTCCATTTTGATCTCTATTTCGTGTTAAGATTATGGTGTACTTGYTGAAGGATGGAAGGGCCCCCATGCACTGATGCCAGTACACCTATGTGTTGTATATAGTAGGTAAAATTTGTCATTTGTACATTCATGTTATTTTTATGTTCTTTGCTTTAGTATTTTAGAATAAACAACTTCAATCCTCGCACATATTGTGTTGTGCCTCTAAGATTACAAGCTCCTGGTTGACATTAAATCGTTGAGAATTTATGCGACATATTTTTCACTCAACAAACACATTAACGCATCACACAAAGCATTCACAACATAGGATGTACGTGGTTCACCCCACCCTGGGGATACATCCACCAACTCTTCATCTTCTTTATTAGCTTTCTTCAATCTTCTTACATGCACAGAGCCTTCAGATCAACTTCACAAAGGACAGGAGATCTGGGCACTCTTTGCTAGATCCTCCTTCCCCAAGCTAGGTTACAGCACAAAGCCTACATATATTCTCTTACAATCACTTTCACTTAGCCTTGAAATTCTCACACAACATTCACAAAGCACTTACAACGATTGCTTGCATTCAACACCACTTACAATTGACTTGTCATTCGCACTTAGCCATTCATATCACTTAGAACTTAGCACACCGACCTACTAGGTCTACTTCTTACATCAGTGATATTCTTATTTATACATTAAAAAATCGGTCCTAAACATGAGTAAACCCATGGGCCAACATCCCATACCCGATACATAAGCCCCCAAAACCCAAAAATCCCTAAAACGGGGCTAAGATCCCACGATGTCTTCTTTGTCTTGCGCTCTGCCTTTGACATCCTGTCAAAGTCCCAAAAATAGGTCCAACATGACCAAGGATCATCAAAAATTGGTCAAGGGCCAACAAGAAATAACAAAACCCAAATATATGAGCTCTGTATTTAAGAAAGATGACTTCTTCAAATTGATTAACAACTTCTCTTGCTGCAGTTTCCTCATCACCATTGCTAAATGTCTCAAGTGTTCCTCCTTACTCTTTCTAAACAACAATATTTCACCTAGATACAAAATCATGAACTTACCAATGAAATCCTTTAATACTTCATTCATTAGTCTCATAAAAGTGCTCAGGGCATTTGTTAAGCCAAAAGGCATAGCAAGCCATTCATAGAACCCCTCATTTGTCTTAAATTTTGTTTTCCACTCATCACCTTCTCTCATCCTAATATGGTGACATCCACTTTTCAAATCTATTTTTGAAAAATAGTTGTCTCCTTTTAAGCAATCCATCAAGTCATCCATTCTTGGTAATGGAAACCTGTGTCTGATGGTGATCTTATTTATGTCTCTCGAGTCCGTACACATCCTCCATCCTCCATCCTTCTTTGAAATTAATACATTTGGCACCGCACATGGACTCAAACTTTCCCTAACCAATCCTTTGCCTAACATATCTTGAACCTGTCTCTTCACTTCCTCATTCTCTTGAGGCGTCAACCTATATGGTGCTTTGTTCGGTACTCTTTCTCCTGTTATCAATTCAATGTGATGATTGATGCTCATGATAGGTGGCAATGAGTTTAGTAACTCATCCACTACAATATCAACAAAGTTCTCTAGTAATTCCTGAACTTCCTCGGGAAAATCCTCCAATGAAGTACTAGTAAGGATAAACCTCGGTTTCCTCACTACAAAAAACTACAACTCATGTTCCTTATTTACTTCATTCAAGAGTTCCTTCCCATTCATGAGAAGTATGCTCGCGTTGGCTTCCTCCTTCACCTTCTTTTCCTCAATTGGTAGCAACATATGTGTCCTCCTATTCTTCTCTAAGGTGTAAGTGTTTCTCCTCCCATCGTTAATAACATTCCTGTCATACTTCCAGGGTCTTCCCAAAAAAACATGACATACATCCATAGGAATTACATCACATAGAATCTCATCCCTATATCCTCCTATTTTAAAATTAACCAGGCATCGTTGAGTAACTGTTACCTGATGACCTTTCTACAACCATGAGACTTTGTATGGTATCATATGTCTAGTCCTATCCATCTATAGCTTCTCCACCATCTCTGTGGATACTAAGTTGTCAATTCTCCCACTGTCAATTATCACCTTGAAAACTATATCCTTCGTTTTCCAAGCTATCCTGAACAACTTGTTCCTCTACACTGGCTTTTCAGCCTCCAACTCTTGCTTCAAAAGAAATTTATTCATCATCAAGGATCTCCCACCCTTTTCACCTTCTGTCTCTGCATCCCTCTTATGTGCTTCCAAAATGTGAGCTTCACCTCCTCTCTTTCTCTCAGGGAAATCCCAAGACATATTTCATGTCTTTCTGTAGGCGTAAAACCTCACTTCTCCTCCTCTGCCTCTTCCTTTACCTCTGGGAAAAGAACTTTTACCACTACTCTTCCTTCCTCGAGAAATTCCTCCTCTCTCAGAGTGACTATGTGGTTTATCTTCCTTGTCTTTGGGCTTTTGTGCCTTGTCTTGGGCAACTCCTTTGCCTCTATTCAATATTTGGCCCCTGTTCTGTTGACTCTTTTTTCTAGCCAACTTCTCTTCTGCTTTTAGCACCATTTGATATGCGTCCTCTATAGTTTTGACTGTCACCATGCTGATTTCATCCTAAATCTCATATCTCAAGCCATTAATGTATTTGGAAACATTCTCCTCATCTCTCTCTCTTTTTCCAACTCTAATATTAAATTTGTAGAACTCTTCTGTGTACTCTTTCACAATCAACCCTCTCTGTCTCAGGTTCTACATCCTCTTGAATAGATTTATCTGGTAAAACTTGGGCATGAATTTTTCCTTCAACTTGGCTACCATTCAATCCCAACTCTTGATATTTTGTTTTCCTTTGCTCCTTATGTTGGCCTGCAATTCATCCCACCATAGTGTTGCATGTCCTTTCAACCTAGTGACATAATGTCTTACCTTTTTCTCCTCTTCGACATCCTCATAGTCGAAATAATTGTCCATTTATCGAATCCAGTCAAGCAATTCCTATGTGTCTAAATTTCCTTCATACAAAGGGATGTCAATCTTCTCTTTGGCACCCAATTTGACAACCGCTCTCAACAAGCGTTCTTCTGTAGAATCCTCATCTACAACTTCTGCCTTGACTTCTACATTTTCAATTTCTACCTTGTTGACATCTCCAACATCTAGCGCTCTCCAACCTCTCATGTAATTCTCTCATCTCCCTTTCCATAGCTCTATTGGATAAATGTGGGTTAGAACGTCTTCTAGGTGACATTGTTCTGACATTTATCCTTCTCCCTATAGAATTCAATTCTATATTTCTCTCTGATACCACTCTAGCGCAAACCCCCTTCCCTCCAAAAGGGTTTCTTGACCTCCCGGTCTTGGATCGTTTGAATTTATGAGTCGGAGCGACTCCTTGGTTCCCTGGGAGCACCTGAAACTACCTTACACACACACATAGGCTCTCCGCAAGTGACCACAGCTATGATCGTGGGTCTATCTCCTTCGTGGATCGAACTTCGAGGATATCCTGAATCCTCTCTTTACTCCTTCCCGAAGGACTCAACTCCGATTCTCCAAACTTATGCCATGTGTCTCCTCAGATTAATCAACCCCACGATGGTTTGGACTTCACAACCTCGTGAAACTCTAGCCATTTCACTCATGACCTTCAATCTCCTGATCTCTGAATCCTTCAATCCATTGCCACATGTTCTCCTGTGATAAATGGTCAAGATTGAATTGTGACTTTGGACCTTGTGTCTTTTCTTTTACCAAGTTTCCAACTTGTCGAATTCCGAAGTATCGAAGAACTCCTTGATTCTCCTCCTTGTAACTTCACTAGATTTTAATGATCTGGAATCATCCGTCTCCTTCTGAGAACGGATATTGCACCCTCTAGCTTTGATAGGAAATTCAAGGTCTCCTTTCCTTGAAACTTTCCTTTGCTCTCCCTCCTGAGATTTCCTTCTTTGATTTGTTCCCTTGAACAATCTCTTTGACCCTTATTCAGATTCCTATCCTATGCACACCTTGCGACAGACTCTCATTCACACTCACCCCTCTGTGAATGATTTCTCACTCCTTGCGACTATTCTCCAACCTCTTTTTAACTCCGTCGTGATTGAATCATGCTATCCTTCCTAAGATTCTAATTCTGAAAATCTATTCTGCACTCCTTGTAGACATCGATTCACTCCTTGCATACGTATAAGTTCCACTATCTCTTTTGAGCTTTAGAGTCAAAATAGACTCAGTCACGCACTCCTTGCAGACACTATGCACACCTTGCACTTGCTCACTGAAGAGAAATACTTGGGGATTATCTACTTCCCACAACAACTCATGCATTCAAAAAATCAAATGCATTCATGGATTTAAGAATAGAAATAACAGAGAATTGAAAAATAACAGAAACTCTACCATTAATTCAGATAGATACACAACCACACACATTTGGGACAATATGTCTCTGTTATATTCATTCACTAAAACTTCTATACATACATACATACATATATTGTTCTTCACTACTCCTTGGCCTATATTAGATAGGTTCATCTATTTCTCGATTATCCTCTATCCCAACAAGAACAAACATCCTTCGAACAACAACAACAACTAGCTATCAACTACATATACTAGCAATATCAAAAAGCTCTTATACAAAGAGATGCCCTTCGAGAATTCCCTCCAACTACTCTATGTTACTTTAAATGGAATTAAATGAACTCAACTACTTAACGCCTATTACAATAAATATTGCACTAGATAGATAAGAGCGCAATCCCCAAATATGTACTGTGATCCAATCCATAAAACAAAACACATTTCCCCATCAACCTTTCTTGATGGCTCATCCTTCAAACATTTAAAGACATTTATAACTCAAAAAGTTTTGTCAGATATCTCATTAATACATTGATAAAATTTTAAATTCAAAATATTTCAAAACGTGCGCTAGTGCGCCCAACTGGTCTCCACACTTATGCTTTACTCGCGATGCTCCTACATCAATGTGCAATATCTGGTCTTGTGCAAACCATCGCATACATCAAGTTACCAACTGCTGATGAATAAGGGACCTTATACATGTATTCTATCTCCTCCTATGTCTTGGGACACATTTCCTTAGTTAATTTGAAATGGATGGAAAAAGGTGTACTCACTGGTTTTTCATTTTGCATTCTAAACCTCTCCAACACCTTCTCTATTTACTCACCCTAAGACAATGTCAATTTGTGATTTTTCCTGTCTCTTGTTATTCTCATACCAAGGATTTTCTTTGCAACACCCAAATCCTTTATCACAAATGAATTATCTAATTTCTTCTTGAGCACATTTATATCTTTCATATTAGACGCTGCAACAATCATGTCATCTACATACAATAGCAAGATAATATAGCTTCCATTTTATAGCCTTTTAAAATAAACACATTGATCAGAATGACATCTACTATAACCTTGTTCTGTCATAAACCTTTCAAACTTCAAATACCACTACCTTGGAGCTTGCTTTAGGACATAAAATCTCTTCTTCAATCTCCATACCTATTTTTCTTTCCCTTTGAGCTCATACAACTGTGGTTGTTGCATTTAAATCTCTTCATCCAAATCCCCATGGAGAAAAGTTTCTTTTACATCTAACTATTCAAGATGAAAATATTCTACTACCACAAGACTTAAAATATTCCTAATTGAAGTCATCTTAACAACAGGAAAAAATGTTTCATCAAAATTTATACCTTTCTTTTGTGCAAACCCCTTTACAACAAGTCTAGCCTTTTACCACTCTTTCCTCCATCTTCTTCCTTCAACTTGCAAACCCATTTATTTTGCAATGCTCTTTTTCCTGCATGAAACTGAACCAAGTCCCAAGTCTGTCTATATACCAAGGAATCCATTTCCTCTTTCATGCCTTTCTCCCACTTATTTTTAGTTTCTACCTTCATTTCCTCTTCATAACATTCCAGTTCACGAGAACCAGTCAACAATAAATAATTAAATGAAGGAGAGTATCGTTCAGGGGGTCTACTTAACCTGATAGATCTTCTAAAAACACTTGCAGGAGTTTGAGGTACCTATTTCTCCTTTTGTTGTACATTTTGGTTTTCTAGTGCCTTTGGAATTTATTTTTCACTGATCTCATCAAACAATGTGTATTCTAGTTTTTCTTTTTCTTGTTTCTTTCCCTACAACTAATCTTTGTACATGACCTTCTCATTGAATATGACATATTTACTCCTAATGATTTTGTGATTTTCATAATCCCATAGGTGATAACCAAAATCATTAACACTGTATCCAATAAAGGTACACTTCTTGGATTTTTCCTCAAGCTTTGTTATATTTTATTTATCAATATGGACAAATGCTTCACAACCGAAAGTCTTCAAAAAATAATAGTTTAACTTTTTTCCTGTCCATGCCTCCTTTGGAATTCCACCATCCAAAGATATTGAAAGTCCTTTATTTATTAAGTAAATAAGAGTATCTACAACATCTACCCATAATTGTAAGGGGAAACTAACATGCAATCTCATACTCCTTGCATGCTCCATTATTGTCCTGTTCATCCTTTCTGACACACCATTTTCTTGTCGTGTTCCTTGAACTATCTTCTCTCTACGAATCCCATGGTATGAAAATTAATCATCAAACTCCTTTCTGCGATATTCACCTCCATTTTCCGATCTGAGACACTTCAACCTTTTTCATGTATCATTCTCAACCAAAGCTTTCCCTTTCTTAAAAGTATCAAAAACATCAATTTTTTGTCGAATGCAATAAACCCAAGTTTTTCTAGTTGCAACATCAATAAAAGTAACATAATAATGAGAGCCGCCAAGAGATGATACATGAGTTGGTCCTGTATGCACAAGATCTAACCTTTCAATATTCTTTTCTTTTCCAACTCTAAGAAATCTGACTCTCTTTTGTTTTCCATAAACATAGTGCTCACAAAAATACAAATCAATTTGTTTAAGATTTGGAAACAAATTTCTTTTGTGAAGTATATGCACCCCCTTCTCACTCATGTGTCCAATCCTATGATGCCATAGTGATGTATCCACTCATGTAGAAGCTAAAGAGATAGAAGAGTCAGTATTACCAGTACATAAATACAATGTACCTACCTTCTCTCCTTTTTCTATCACCAGTGATCCTTTGGTGACCTTCCACACCTTATCTATAAATATGGATATACAAAATTCACTTTCCAACTACCCTATTGTAATTAGATTTTTTCTTAGATCTGAAACATGTCTAAACTATTTCAATAACCATTGGTTTCCATTCCTTTTCTTTATTTTACCTTTCCCATTCCAACAATTTTGCATGGTGCATCATCACCCAAATGAACCTGTCCAAAATCACTTTGAACATAATCTAGAAAATGTTTCATATGGGGTGTGGCATGAAATGAAGCCCCTGAATCTACTACCCAAGACTCGGAAATATTATCTACAGAAAGAATCAAAGCATCTTGTAACACATCACTTGTTACATTTTCTTCCTGATTTTTCTCCTGTTGTCCATCTCTTTGTTTCTTTGGAGCTCTGCAGTATTTCTTCAGATGTCACTTCTTCCCACAATTCCAACACTCTATATTTCCCAGTCTGGATTTGGATCTTCCCTTCCTAGAATTCTCACGGTTCCCAAAGCCCTTTCCTCTATCCTTTTTTCTTTCCATGGTATCCTTGCTCAATGCATTACTTGATGTCTCACCTGTGCTTTTCCGTCACATTTCCTCGCTAAGGATAACACCAAAAAAATCATCAAATTTTAAAGTGTTTGAACTAGATACAGAGTTACTTACAACCATGACCAAGCCTTTCCATCTTTCTAGAAATGAGAAAAATATTATAAGATCCCTAACCTCATCATCAATGTCCACTTTTACATAACTTAGTTGATTAGTAACCATATTAAATTCATTTAAATGATCTGCAATAGACCCACCTTCTGACATATTCATATTAAATAATATCTTCATTAAAAATACCTTATTGGGTGTCGAGGGTTTTTCATACAGTTTAGCCAATGTGTCCATCAACTCCTTCGTTGTGTTTTCTTTTGAAATATTGAAATCCACCGGTGCTGCCAGTCTCAGCTTTATCGTTCCTAGTGCCTTTCTATCAAGAACCTCCCATTATTTGTCATGCATGGCCTTCAACTTCTTTTCTATTCCACCCAATGGTAGGACTAGATCATTTTTATATAAATAATCTTCCATCTGAATATTCCATAACTGGTAGTTTTGGCCACTAAATTTCTCGACCCTAAATTTTCCATCTTCTGCCATTTTTCCCACTTGAACCAGAAACTCTCTTTTCCTATGATTTACATTTCCCTATGATACTAGTTGTTAGAAAAAAAGGATCGTGGAACAATAAAATAAAACAAATGAAGAAATAAAACACAGAAGATACACAATACAATAGAGATACAGATATATGTGGTTGACCCAGTGTGGGCTACGTCCACTAGAGAAATTTCCAAGTCCTTCCTATTTATTATCCAACAAATGAAGGGATACAACCTACAACACACCCACTGTATCTTCCTCTTCTTTATCTCACACTCTCGTCTCTTAGAACACAATATTCACAATGATACACAACCACAATACAATTACCTCATAAGAGAGGGTTTCCTTCTAGGGAAAAAAACCTAACATAACTTCTACCATCAGATATGTGACCTTATAATGAATGGTCCATATTTACTATGAAATTACAATATACATTTTCAAAGAAAATTTTCCTTCAGGGGCTTCACCCCTGAACCCCCATCGGGGGACGTTGTCCCCCAAACCCCCATGGAGGGGTGCAAAATATTTCAGGGTGTACATTATTCATGGGGTATAAACACAAATGACAACAAATACCTATGAAACAATAATATAATTAGGCTCCACAACTAAAATAAAAAACCTTTCTATTTCTTCTTCTAACAATTCAACCGAGTCACTAAATTCATTAGCCCATGAAAATTTTAATGCTTCTAATTGTTCTAATAGTTGTTTTTTTGAAAAAAATGAGGAATCATATGCTCTGATATCTACTCAAAAACCATAACCTGTGCTCATGGGCTCCTCTCCCTCTTCTTAGCAGACCCCTCCAGCGCCTGATGAAATAGATTTCAGACCTTGGCCCTTCATTTGCCAAACCCTAGCCGTCAATGTTCATGAACAACCTTGAAAATATCCTGGAAGTTGTCCTTCCTGCAATGCCGACTTACTCAAAGGCATTAGATGTTTTATAAAGGGGCCTTGTAGGCTAGTTCACCGGCCTGTGGCTGTCCCCTTGGGCCATGGATATCTGGGTGCAAAAGAATTGTCATGTTTTGATTAAAGGAAGAGTCACCCACTATTTTTGTGGACGTGAATTCTACACCTTTCTCAAAACAAAGGAAGACCAAGATATGATATTTAGAGGAGGTCCTTACTTCCTCAGAAATCGAGGAATGTATCTTAACAAATGGAATTTGGATTTCAACCCTAAACTTGATGTGCCCTCGACAGTTCCAGTCTGGGTAAGACTTCATCACCTCCCCCTTCTTTGTTGGAACCCTAATTCTCTAAGAAATATTGGGAACTCTTTAGGAAAATATATAGACTCTACAGAACCAAAGGGAAATATATTTTCATGCGCTAGAATTTGTGTTTAAGTTGACTTAGAAAAGGGTCTTCTAGAAGTCATCATGATAAAACTAGACAACTGAAAATAGATCCAAAAATTGGACTATGAACAACTCCGTTTCAAATGCAAAACATGCCATGAATATGGACACTTTGTAAAAGAATGAAAAAAGTAAGCCCTTTAGGCCCTTACCACCCAAGATCCATAATATCAGTGGAAAACGGTAAAGAATAAAATGACAGGTGGGAAGGATCCTCCCTCTTTCCATAATCCTCCTTCTCCTTCGCTCTTGTTTGTTGGCCCTAGCTCCTTTGTGCCCTCTATTCAACCTATCTCTTTAGCTGACTCTCCCTCTTCTTATCCCGCCAACCCTATCCTTCCCTCGACGGCTTCAACTCCCCAAGATGTTAATCCCTTCATTATATCCCCTAACACCTTTCAAGTCTTGTCTGAACTCATTATGTCGTTTTTTGAAGTTGTTTCCCCCTTTGTCAGACCCCCAAGATCTTCTTTCCATCCAAGATCCCCCTCGCTTATCCCTCCCTCCCTGATCATGATGGTAGCTTCTTAGGAATTCCAATCCCCAACTCATGATCAAGATTCCTCTGAGTTTTAGGAAGAAATAGACCCTAGAAAAAATCCTCCTTCTAGAGTAATAAAAAGAATACAAGATCAGTCAACATCTAGTGAACAAGAATCTAAAGGGCCAAAAGATAAGAAAAATAAAAGAATAGGGAGAAGGACAACTAGGGAAATTTTGGAAGAGGAAGAAAATAAAGACAAAATGATTGGGGTCCAGATCACAATAGAAAAATATTTCAAAAATGAAAAAGGAAACACTGGAAAAGGAAGTGGGAAAAGCTTCCAGAAAGGGGGCAACAATCAACCCTCACAAGGTAAATAATGAAGATTGTCTCCTGGAACTGCATAGGACTTAGTAGAAAATTCTGTAGATTTTAAAATTGTACAATATTTTATTGCAAACAAATTTTCAATAAAAGAACAGAAAAGATATAATGAAAAATACACACATTACACAAAGATTTTTCCTTTGGAAACCCAAACCACGAAAACCAACATATTCTATATTCGTTTATAGTGATACATTTCTTACAATATAATATACATATAGGATCCAACAGCATAAAAAAACCTAACCCTGACCTGGATTAGTCAACAACCCTAATTCCTTAACCAGAAATAGAAAAACATTGACAAAAACCTTGTGTCAAAAAACCGCCCAACAATGGATATGAAAATTGAGGCGACATAAAAAACAAGGAAAAAATGTGACATGTTTCCCGAGGAAAAACAATTTTCTCGAGGAAACTGCCCCCGAACCCCCACGTAGGGGGGATATCGCCCCCCTATGCACCCATGAATATAACACATGCCCAACATTCTCCCAATTGTTGTTTTGTTTGCATACATGGGGTTACAGGGTTACATAGTCAACAATCCAGGGAAACAATTCCCATGGATCCTCTACACCAAGAGAACTTCATTACAACATTATTCAAAGTGTCCACCTTCATCAGCAACACTTTGTTTTCTTCAACCATGTCTCTCAAAAAG
>ML800640.1:739509-752047 GCA_009831015.1 Picea engelmannii
TCATCTTTAGTTGTTCAAACTTCAACCTAAATGTTTGAAGTTTGGCATCTTTTACTTTCTCATTTCCTTCATAGATACTAATAAGTTTATCCCACATTTCTTTGGCAGTTTGAAGATGCATCACCTTTACAAACTCAGCTTCTACAAGTCCATTCAATATAATATTCATTCCCTTAGCATTAAATCTAAATTCTAACTTATCATCCTTGGAAGCTAGCACAACAGGCTTTATATATCCAGTTTCTACTACATCCCAAATATCAACACTTAAAGCCATTAGGTATGTTCTCATTCTAACCTTCCAGAAGGAAAAATTTGTTCCATTAAATAGAGGAGGCTTGTGGCTGAAGTCCCTTCATGACTTGTCATGTTTAAGCTTACAGATCTACCTTTAGATAAAAGGAACCTGATCTGATACCAAATGTTGGACAACTGAGAGGGGGGGCTGAATCAGTTGTTACCGTGCTTAAACAATTATGCTTATTTTAAACTCTTTACAGAGCACTTAATGAAAATCACAATAATGCAGGGAGGTAACCAATAGAACATTCAACATGAGTCACACATATGAAATATACAAAGACAGATATTTCCTGAGGAAACCCATAAAGTGTAAAAACCTCTTCTTCTTGGTATGATAAGTAATATTTACATTCTGTACATTATCATACATATGAGCTCCAACTCATTGTCAGGCTGAAACCTCTGTTTTGCAAGCTGCAACTTGCTGAGAGCACCACCTCTCTGTTTTCTCTAGCACCTACTAGAAGGAAGCACCAACTCCTTGGTTTCTCTAGCACCCACTAGAAGGAATCACTAACTCCCTGAGTGTTCCAACACCAACTGGATGGAAGCACCAACTTCGAGTCACACAAGCACCAACCTGTAAAACAGAGAACAACAGTTCTCCCTTGCACCACCCTGTCACCCTGGTTTCTCTGGCTGCAACTAGATGGAAGCTACAACTCCCTATGTTCAAGCACCCACTTGAACCTATGAGGAAAACAGTCCTCCCTAGCACCTCCCTACCACCCTGAAATATAAAGTTTTCTATATATAAATTTATCATAGTGATACAATATTTATCAATGGCTTACTGGTCTCATCATTGTTCTCCTACATTGCTCTTCTCTACCTACATCAGTGTCTTCCTTCACCCCTTCGTTACACTTTATGTTCTTCTTCCTTTTATGCTCTATGCACCATGTCCCCTCTATGCACCATTCCTCTTCTGTGCATTTCAGCTGCTGCACTCTGCCTCCTTCTACACACCTAAATCACTCTAAAAAACACCCAATCTCTTCTTTGTTTTGCATTTTTTTTTTCTCTATGTGCATCTTCTGCATCCTCTATTCACAATGCTTATGCATGCTCTCCCCATGTCGAGTGCTCTGCCTGATCATCATTGCAACTCTTCATCTTCTCTAGCATTTAAACCCATGCATCCATCATTATTGGGTGTTATGCCGAGATTCCTTAGCCTCTCCAGCAGTTGAGACTCTTTGTCTTCTCTGTCACAGTCGAGCTCATTCCCTTTGTTGCAATTCTAGGCTCCAACGGTCTTACATCTGTCAATATCCTATATGAACAGTCTTCATGCCACTGGAATATGCCTTGAGACTCTTCATCTTCTCTAGCGATCACCCTGAAGTCTCTTCGAGTCCTTTGGCAGAAACCATCAGTCGTTTCTAGTAGTTACACTGTGAACCTCCAAGAAAACACAGCAGCAACTGAATGCCCAACCATCCAAGAGTCATGATTCAGTTCTGCTAACTGAATCATAACTGATCGATTAACTGTGAAGAGCAATAGTATCCCTTCAATAATATTTCCAAGTATCCAACACCGTTGGATTACAAGCACAGGGTCTCGCATTGATTTCTCCATTTTGCATTTTAGCATTTCGGCATTTCGGCGCTCCTGTGGTGAAGAGTCTCGACTCTTCATGTTACGCTCACCGAAAAGGAGCTTAACTTGGTGCTAGCTCCTCCCTCTCACATGACCACTGACGGTGACCACAGCCTACACCAAAAGGTGTTTTCGTATTTCGGCATTTCGGCATTTCGACATTCCTGTGAAGAAGTGTCTCGACACTCCAAGTTGTAATCCCCGAAATGGAGAAAAATTAACGGTCCACAAGGCTTCATAATCTGATCCCTTCTTTTCTTAATCGAACGACTGATGGGATTTCGACATTTTTCCCTTCGAGTCATCGTGACTCCAACATTATAAAATTCATGATCACAAAATCTCTGAAGTGATCGGACGATTTACATAATCCACTGAGTTGGATGGTTAATGGGATTTTGGAGTTTTGCCTTTTGGGTTTTCGAGACTCACAATAGTCCCTTTTGGCATTTCGGAGTTCAAGACTTCATGATGGTGTAGTTTTTGCTTGCTATGTAAAACCCCGAAATAGAAAGTTCTGATGTGACGTAAACCTGCTGACGTCACACGTGGATTGACACGTGTCGAATAGCTTCCACGTGTCACTTTGATTTGTGACTTACATGTGCCTGAAATGTTGAATCAGCTTGACACTTGTCATTGCTTGATTGTGCCACATGTCCTTAGCTGATGTGGTTTGCTGACGTGGTTTGTTGATGTGCATGTTTCAGGATTTCGAGGTTTTCTACTTCAAAGGTTAAAGTTCCTTTGATCTTTGATTTCCCGTTCTGCGAAACTTCGAAATGGAGTCTTTGTTGATGTGCCTATTTCAGGATTTTGGGGTTCTCTACTTCAAAGGTTAAATTTCCTTTGATCTTTGATTTCCCGGTCTACGAAACTACGAAATGGAGTCTTTGTTGATGTGCCTGTTTCAGGATTTCGGTGTTTCGCATTTCACAACTTCGGGACTCCTGTGATGAAGAGTCTCGACTCTTGACTCCTCCAACTCCCGGTATCCGAAAATTTGAAATGGAGTCAGATCAACGGTCCACAATCTTGATGATTTGACGGTCCAAATCTTTTCATGATTTTGCATATCGCGAGTTCCTTCCATGAGTTGCTTCCTTGACTCCTCCAACTCCCAGTATATGAAACTCCAAAATGTCATGGTTTCGCATTTCACGATTTCATCATTCTTGTCATGAGTTTCCTTGACACATCCAACTCCCAGTATCTGAAACTCCGAAATGGATATTAAGTCGTGGTTTCTCATTTCATGATTTTCTGCCATGAGTTTATTCCTTGACTCCTGGATTTTACTACGCTTCTGAATGGGATCCAAGGATCACTTGTTTAATTTTCCATTGTCATGCCATCATCCCTACACTGTTGGTCATGATCTTTGCCATCAATGACAAACACACATACTCTGCACTATCTCTTATGATCTTATCGATCTTGCTTTGTTGCGTCTTCCAAAAATACTTCTAGTGCCCACCTAACACATTCTTCCTGTACTTAAGCCATCGTCATTGTTGTACTTTCCATTAATGACAAGAATACGTTGGATGTAAAACATGCCAACAAGTCTACAACTTGCGACGATTGTGAAATTTTTTATTTTTGATGGTTTTTCTTACCCAGATCTTATATATGGTTTTTGGGTGATTTGTTGGGTTTGATAACAGTATGCTTGACAACTTTGAATCTTCTTTTAGATATCTTTGAAACATAAAATTTTAATTTATTTCTTTGCATTAGATTGGGGGAATCCTTGCATTTGAAGTAGCGAAATTACATGGTTTTTGGATTTTTTGGGGGCTAAGAATCGTGTATTGATGTACAGTCTCTTTGGCTCATTTATTGAAGTTATTGATATTGACAAGTTTAACAATTTTGGGACATTGTGCATATGGGAATGATAAATATTTTCTCCTTCTAGTAATATAGATTTCATCGAAGTGAAATATTGCATTCTAATTTCTTTTCATTGTTTAGAGTCGGTCAAAACATCATTTAGTCCACGCCATTTTCCTCTTGAGTAACAACATCCTTAAAAATAAAGCTCTTATAAAATTTGATTAGACATTTTTGTATTTTCTGGTAGAAAACCTACATTAGATTAGTTGTAATTCTTTGGAATAGGTGTGAAAGATAACTTTCCATAGCTACAAACAAACATAATATCTTGTGATAGGGAGAGTTAAATCCACTTGCTACATTTTGTCGTGGGAAAACTTTCTAACACAAGGGTCAAACTTGAGGTTGCATTAAGAATGGAAGAGTTACTCACCCTGCTTTGTTGGTCTTAGTGTAGATATTGTGCATATTATTGGGGGTCAGTTGAGAAGAAAATCCTGTGGGGACCTTCTTGAGTTGATTTTGGGCTTAGATACCCTACCTTTGCATGTGGATCAGACTGTTGACTATTTCCCCATCCATCATTGTTGTAATTGGAAACCTTAGTGGCCTATCTCTTTAGGGTCTTTACATGAGGTGACTGTGGAGGGGCAAGTCTTCACGGTACCTGGAATCAATGTTGGTCAAACTCACTCAGGATCCTTGGAGGGTATACCCACAATTATGTGTGGGAGCTTGCACCGGGGTGTAAGGTTGTTAAGCAGGTCGTCAACGTAACTTTTCCACCCACTCTATCTCATCCCCTTCTTACATTGTTCTCGCAACAATGGATTTCATAACCAACTAGTGTGTTCATTGTGAGAAGGTTTTATTTGTTTGCTTGCTTCCTAGATTTTTAGCGTGTGTTTTTTGTTTTCCCTAATAGACTCTAGGTTGAATCTTTATTTAATGGCATCAGTTCCCAGAATGACCAATGAAGGAACCCATTTTTAGAGGAGTTTTTTTTTTCCTTCTTACAGAAACATTGGTCATCCTCACATCGCTACTTTGATCCTTCCAAGTCTCACAATTGGATTATTGGTATGGCTGTTTTTCACTCAAGTAATCCTGAATGAAGCAAGTGCTTCAGTTATAAGAACTCCCCCCCCCCCCGAGAAAATCAAACTCATGCTGATACTTCACCTTCTTTACCAGTAATATCTCCTTCACCTTCTTCACTTGCAAGGTCTTCTTCTGTTCCATCTTCTTCGTCAAGTGAAATATATAAAGATAGTAACATGGTGGATAAGAAGAAGAAGAAAAGGAAGATTAAGAAGAAGAAGAATAATAAGCAAGGGTCTAAACTTCCAACCACTGCTAGACATGTTGGACAACAACCAGTTACTGATAATTTTGTTGGGAGTATTGATGATCCCAAAATAACCCAATCGACCCATAAGCCCAAGTACCCTTGCAATATTTGTAAGGGTATCCATATTCTTAAGGATTTCCCATGTCTATCCAAGGTTATAGAAGCAAGGTCTACACACCCTCGCCAACCCATGTCGTCAGCCTCTGAACATCATGTTGATGACCTCCCATAAACTAGTCAAGATACCATTGGGAAGAAGAAAAGTAGAGTCAAGTTTTCATGTATGTTATGTAGAGGGAGTCATCAAACTCACCTTTTCCCTCATATGGACGAAGCCTCAAAATTATTGGAAGACATGGTTGTTTCCTTGTCTCAACTTCCAACTTCTTATCACAAGCTTACTCTCGACCCACCTGTAGTTGATGGAATGATCAATCCGGTCCCTTCATCGGTCAGTTCGGTTGATCGGATAGTCAATCTGGTCACGTCCGTAGTTGAACCAGTTAACCAAGTGGTTGATCCAATTTTATCCTCGGTCGATCCCACTCTTTCGTTAGAGAGTGAAACCCAAGCAGTTGATATGTTTCCACCCATCGACCCCATTCTCCCCTTGTAGAATGAAATGCAAGTGGTCGATCTGATCCCATCATAGGTTGATCCTAGTGTCCCGCTAGAGAGTAAACCCGATACCACCATGTTTTTCTCTTTGATACAGAATCTACCATGTTGAATGGTATTCCTCCTTCTCCTGTGGAAATCCCTCCAAGTAATGAGGCCATCCTTTTTTATTGGGGTGTGATAACTGGACCTCATCTTCCCTCTCACATTCCTTTCAAGATCACGGTACAGGTTTGTGGTCGGGATGTTCCTCATACACTGATAGATGAAGGTTCATCCATTAGTATTTTGTCCTCTATTGCCTAGAAAGCTTTGGGTTATCCTAAG
This sequence comes from Picea engelmannii, assembly GCA_009831015.1. Taxonomy (NCBI): domain Eukaryota; kingdom Viridiplantae; phylum Streptophyta; class Pinopsida; order Pinales; family Pinaceae; genus Picea; species Picea engelmannii. The sequence goes on from ML800640.1 coordinate 745,553, forward strand.
CTTGTGTCGGTTAAACAGACTCTGTTATCTTTTAATAGAAGAACCAATCACCCTTTAGGGATCCTTCCTCAGTTTCCCATAACTTTGGGAGGGAAAACTATCTTTATTGATGTTATGGTAGTTCAATACCCCTTGGTTTTTGATTTACTCTTTGGGAGAGATTATTTATATGCCATGAAAGCTATCGTGTCCACTTTTTTTCATGTGATATATTTCCCTCATGATGGAAGAGTTGTGACTATTAATCAACTTTTGTTTGTTGGCCCTGACTTGACCAACAACTCAATGACCTCCCTAGATGGTTTGTATATGTAGTTTGTATCACCCTTACCAGAGGTCAATTATGTGGCATTGTCTCCCATGCCTTCAACTGCTGATGTAGATGAACTTCTCACCATAAGATCAATATATTATGAATTGGATCCAGTAGTCGACATGGTGATCTCTTTGGTAGGGCTATTGGAGCTTGATATCCTTACCCCCATCATGAAACTCGATGTGGTGTCTTTCCAGAGTGTTTTTCTTCCTTCAAGTGAAGATCTCTTGGAAGCCATCACTGAGTTTTTTCTGTTGACATGGTTTCCTTCTAGAGCATCTTTCTCTTGGAATCCATGATCAAGAAGAGAGATTTGAGCATGGTTTTCTGATTTCAAGATCATTAAAAAATGAAACCATCTTTGAGCATGGTTTTTTTATTTCAATCTCATTAAAAAATGAAACCAACTTTGAGCATGGTTTTCTTATTTCAATCTCATTAAAAAATGAAACCAGCTATGAGCATGGTTTTCTGATTTGAAGCTCATTAAAAAATGAAACCAGCTTTGAGCATAGTTTTCTAATTTCAAGCTCATTAAAAAATGAAACTAGCTATGATGATAGTTTTCACGTTTATGTAGTAACATCGTTAAAAAATGAAACATAACTTACAAGCATAGTTCTTGTTTTTTGTGTCAAACTCATTAAAAAATGAAACAAAGGTCTGAGGATTAAACCTGGATTCGCAATCATAGTTCTTGTTCTTGTGTCAAGCTTGTTAAAAAATGAAATAGTTTCCCCCCTCTTCGATTGAGTCAAGAACTTCGTTACGTATAGTATTTGAAACTTATTTTCATCCTCCTGTGTTGCTAGGTGAAACTAATCTTGGGTGGAAATGCTTTTAGCCTCTAGAATTCATGTTGAAATTAAACCGCTAGCTTCTTAAGCTGGGGTCTAAGTACTAACCATCCCTGGATAGTGCGTTGGGAAGTCTCAAGCATAGTTTTCTATGGTTCAAGCTTGTGTGAAAATAAAACCACCTACCTCAAGCATAGTTTCCTCTGGTTCAAGCTTGTGTAAAAATGAAACGAGGACCAAGCATAGTTTTGTTTAGTTTTAAGCTTGTGTAAAAATAAAATCCATCCCAAGCATAATTTTTTTTTGTTTTAAGCTTGAGTAAAAATGAAAACAATCCCGAGCTTAGTCTTTGTTCTTTCTTGTGCTTGTAAATCAATGAAAATGTAACCGAGTAAAATTTTATCACTTTTTCAGACTCGTAAAGGTTACACGAAAAAGGAACCCCTTGGAGTTCCCTTTAAGCTCTTTTCAGACTCTATAAACATGAAATGAATGCCAAGCGATCTTGTTATTTTCACGCTCGTTAAAGTATTTGAAGAAAAATTCCGTTGAGCGGTAGTTTATCTCCTTTTTGGTCTTGTCAGACTAGCTTACAAAAAATGACATTTTGGAGTTTTCTTTAAGTATTTTTCAGAATCTGTAAATATGAAAAACCACTGAGTTTACTTTCTTTGGACTTGTAAAACAAACATCGAAAGACCCATATGGGACCAAACCACTCCTTCCTAGGGTTCGTTAAAAATACTCTGAGGGACTCATCCGAAGGATGAGCTTACAATTCAAGCATATGTTATCCTCCTCAAGCTTGTGTAAAAATAAAGAGGTACTCGCTAGAAATGGTGAGGGAAAATTTGGGAAAGAAATGTATCTAAACCTGTATTCTATGGAAGAGTCATTTTTGAACATGACACCCTTTCACTTTCTTTGTGTCTAGGTTGGAAAATCTGCTCGTCTCTTGATCATACTCCTTTATAAGATTACAAATTGGTCTGTGATCCCTGTTGTTGAGTCAGTGTTTCCAAGACAATTGTCGTGTCATCAATATGTTCAAAGAGAAGTTCAACAGTGAAAGCCTTCTATTGTATCAACCATTTCTACACTCCTTAATACTTCTATTGCATCGACCATCCCTGATTCAATCCTAAATCACTTGTTACTTTGATTTACCTCAAATATTTTTACCCGTTTCGTGTCATTGATGGGGGATACATTAAGGCCCTCTTGTGACGAGTCTTTTTCTATCGACTTCAACTCATTATCCAAGAATTATTCTTAGAAACTAATTGGTACCTTGGAACTTGCATGCCTCAATGGCAGGTTTCCTCACTTTCGATAATGGGTTTTCATTATTGACCCCTGATTGAGAGATTCCGCCGAGTGTTCGACTTCAGCTCATTAATTCAAACCTGTTGGATTGTACTAGTGTACCTTGGGATTCATTGACATTAATGGTGATTTCCTTGCACTTGTTAACGATATTCATTAATGACCAGTAATCAAGTGGTTTCTACCATGGTCGACTTCAACACATGTATTCGCATGGCTAGATTTGTACTTAGAGACGATGGAATTGAAGACCCTGGATAAAATCATTCTGATCCAGGTTGTGATGGAGTATTCATGATTTATATTGACACATAGATCCACTATGTATGTCTCATGGAAATGTTCAAATTTGAATCTTTAACACATAGATCCACAATGTATTTTTGGTGGCTATGTTCAGATTTGATTCATAATGGCATGGATCCACAGTGTATGTTTGGTAGCCACGACCTGTATTACTTGACATGGATCTCTGCATGTCAGCATTTATGCTTTGAGTCATTTGTATTATGAGTATGGGAATTCCTACCTCAGTGATGATATATTATTGTATTGTATTTCCTTCTTTGTTGGCAGGTTCCCGACCGACGTGTTCCTTGTTCCGTACACACACTCGACAAAGTATTCTAGCCATCACTTTGTTCTAACTTCATACTTTGGGGGGATCCCTATTACACATTATTTTCATCACCCTTATGACCATTAATGATTTAAACCTATATGTTGTCTTTAGAGGGATCAGTGGCCTAAATTCCTGAGGAAAGAAGGGAGAAGAACTTTACCTGAGAGATGCTTCTAGAAGGAGAAACTTCTATGGTGAGGTGGCCTCTGATTGGCTTGGATCTTACTCTCTTTTTTGAATTAGTGGGATCATCCTAACCTCCTCACATTATCCTCTTCATATTCTAAAAGGAGAGGAGATCTCATGGAGAAAGCTAGCTTGGGCTTGGTAGCTTGGATTTAGTTGTTTTGTAGCTTGGGAAATTAGCTTGGAAAATTTGTCTATATCTTGATTGAATAGTAATTGTGAGTAGCTATTAGATCTACAGTCACATAATCCGTGGATCACAAGTGTGTGGGAAGCAAGGGACTATTGGAAGGGACCTTACAACATCAAGGCTTCGATTGTATTCTCCTTTTCATATCTTTAATACAATGATATATTTCTTTCCCATAAAATTGGTCTTATTTTATTTTATGACTCCTTGATCACATACATAGGTTTTGTTGAGTATGCATTGTTTCTTTCACTTCATTGGCTTATGTCTTTTTATAGGTTCAACATCCCATAACACTTGGAACGGAGCGAGGATGACACTAGCGAGGAAAAATGACATTTAAAAGGCATGTCATTTATCTCTTGTTAGTTAGTATGCTTGATGATTAAAACTTAGATAAAGTTTTATATTCTGTCTTGTTTTGTTCTAGTTTTGGGGTGAAACTAGAGAGATCTGTTTTTCTCTGCACTTACCGATTTTTCTGATAACAAGATCATTGGTTTCCCCTAAATATGTTTGTATCCTATTTACAAATGTTTAGATCTAGTCTCATGCTACATAGATAAATATATATCTATTAGATTTGAATTTCCTAACACTAGAAGAGAAAGAAAATGAAATTTATTTTCTCCTTATGTGCAGGAAGTAGATTGCAGGAGATGGAGATGGATCTCAGGAGTTGCATCAGTCAGATACATGATGAAAACCATCGATTGAAAGGTATGTTCACCACCCTTCTTGAATAAAAGTAAATGAATTCACTTAGATCTAGGGAGAACCATTAGAATTCTAGCCCAATTATCTATATAGAATCAGTAGGGAGATGTTTCCATAGCATTGTTGATATTTTCTCCATAACAGGGGGAATAAATAGGAGAGAAGGACATGGAAAACTAGCAATAGAGAGAGTGAGAGTTTTTTTCCTATGTTCCCCTTCTGGATGAGAAAGTGATTGATTGCATGGTTGTGGAGAAGAAGAGGCATCAAATTTTTATTAAGTACATGAATGAGGATTTTGTGGAGGAGTAGGATAAGATCAAGGAAATGATTAATATTTAACAATAAGGCACGCTGATAAATCTTATGGATCATCGATTGTTTTTCCAAATGTGCTTCTTAAATTCTATTAAATATAAAATATGGAACCTAGGTCATTCTTCAAGTTTACACAATATTATAATTAAGAAATCCACCATGGTCCTTTCTTGTTGAACAAATTAATGGGGCACTGGGAATATTCGATCATAGAGCTTTGCATTCCTAAGTATTCCAAATTAGGGGCCAAGATGATGGAGTTGGAAGGGAAAATATTTGATGTTCATGGTGCCATTGGAAAGGGCCTTGGTTACAAATACTTTGGGGCAATGAAATTCCTCCCCATCCTCAAAGAGGGATTTGATAATCCCCCTTGAGGCAAAGAAGAGGATGTGTACGTATATGATTTACAAGTGAACTGAATCTAGTTCATATTATGGCTACAAGACTGAAGAGGATGATATCTTGGAGGAATTCGAGTGGTCCATGGAGGAGGATATGCAAGGAAAATCACTGAGGAGGTGGTAGAGGATTGATTCCATGTGCTAACACATGAGAGGAATAGACGAGTTATTTCCTATACAAAGTACAACCTTCACAAAACTTTAATTTTGGAAGTTTGCATACGTACTTTCTCAATTAATTTTTTATTGGTGCATTTTTATGTAACAACTGCACCGGGGTACTTTCAATCTCACCGGTGCACTGTAAAAAGTATAACACACATGTATATTGTATTTTTCCAAATCATGTTGATGTTGTTGTTGTTTGATTTAGAAGATGTATTATAAGTATGCTAATGATTTCTTTGTTTTTAAATTATATTTAAGATGCATAATGTTAGAATTTAGAGTTGCCAAATAATGTTTAACTCTTTTTTTATGAAATCAATTATTTTGGATTGTAATTGAAAAAAGATTATAAAAATTAATACCATATAATGTTTAATTCTTCTTCAAGGTTAATTTTTTAATTTCTAACAAGATACAATCTATTGATTGAACATGTTTACAAAGAAAAAGTACTCTTATGAAATGTTATTTTCTCATTTATTTTATTGATAACGTTATAACAATTGTTCATAATTAAATTTATAATTGTTACGTTTTAAAAAATTATCATACTTATTAAATATGAAAATAAAATCATTAATAATAATGAATTTAAAAATATATATAATTATTAAATATGAAAATGAAATCATTAATAATAATGAATTTTGATCTACACAATTTGATTTAAATAACTTTATGATTTTTCACTCTACCACCAACTTTATGAATCTTCTTATAAGGAAATGTAAGTATTTGATTTTGTTAGTGAAAAAATTAATTAATTTGTTAAGGCTAAAAGAATATAAAATTAAATTAATTTTGTATTAAGACTTAAAAATATAAAAAATATTAAGAAAAATCAATAAATAAAACAAACAAAAGTCCATGTGTAGATGTTATAGGGAGATTGGTCCCCATCTTTGATGTAATGTTTATAACATGCAACCAACCACTTTATAAAACAAATGTTGAATTAAACAATACATTTAGAATAGTTCCATTGAAAATCCAATATTACAATTACTCAATCGTCTTTTTCTTACGCCCCCAAGGGGATGTCTAAAGGTAGAACCAATGCAAGGCATTTTTTATGAGCGATTGGTGGTCTACAAAATTTCTAGTTTATTAAAAAATCATCACCAGGAGACAAACTATGTTTTTCGTGCACAACAACAAATCTGGATGCCTTCCTTTTCATAAAGAACTCTTTGTCATTGGAGTGTTCTTTAAAGGAACAATTTGCACTAAATAATGAGGACCTGCAACTATTTATGAACCCTATGATGTTCCCATGAGTTTGTGGATGACCATTGATATATAATAGGTTTTTCATGTTAAAGTTTCTAGAAGCACAACCATTCATGCACATACTATACATGGAAATGCTATGTTTGTTTTTAACAATATTCAAGTAATCAAACGGACTATAAAGAGGACCAAAAAATGGCATAAGTGACATTGATTGTTTG
>ML800640.1:756698-786102 GCA_009831015.1 Picea engelmannii
TTTTCATTGTTTAGAGTCGGTCAAAACATCATTTAGTCCACGCCATTTTCCTCTTGAGTAACAACATCCTTAAAAATAAAGCTCTTATAAAATTTGATTAGACATTTTTGTATTTTCTGGTAGAAAACCTACATTAGATTAGTTGTAATTCTTTGGAATAGGTGTGAAAGATAACTTTCCATAGCTACAAACAAACATAATATCTTGTGATAGGGAGAGTTAAATCCACTTGCTACATTTTGTCGTGGGAAAACTTTCTAACACAAGGGTCAAACTTGAGGTTGCATTAAGAATGGAAGAGTTACTCACCCTGCTTTGTTGGTCTTAGTGTAGATATTGTGCATATTATTGGGGGTCAGTTGAGAAGAAAATCCTGTGGGGACCTTCTTGAGTTGATTTTGGGCTTAGATACCCTACCTTTGCATGTGGATCAGACTGTTGACTATTTCCCCATCCATCATTGTTGTAATTGGAAACCTTAGTGGCCTATCTCTTTAGGGTCTTTACATGAGGTGACTGTGGAGGGGCAAGTCTTCACGGTACCTGGAATCAATGTTGGTCAAACTCACTCAGGATCCTTGGAGGGTATACCCACAATTATGTGTGGGAGCTTGCACCGGGGTGTAAGGTTGTTAAGCAGGTCGTCAACGTAACTTTTCCACCCACTCTATCTCATCCCCTTCTTACATTGTTCTCGCAACAATGGATTTCATAACCAACTAGTGTGTTCATTGTGAGAAGGTTTTATTTGTTTGCTTGCTTCCTAGATTTTTAGCGTGTGTTTTTTGTTTTCCCTAATAGACTCTAGGTTGAATCTTTATTTAATGGCATCAGTTCCCAGAATGACCAATGAAGGAACCCATTTTTAGAGGAGTTTTTTTTTTCCTTCTTACAGAAACATTGGTCATCCTCACATCGCTACTTTGATCCTTCCAAGTCTCACAATTGGATTATTGGTATGGCTGTTTTTCACTCAAGTAATCCTGAATGAAGCAAGTGCTTCAGTTATAAGAACTCCCCCCCCCCCCGAGAAAATCAAACTCATGCTGATACTTCACCTTCTTTACCAGTAATATCTCCTTCACCTTCTTCACTTGCAAGGTCTTCTTCTGTTCCATCTTCTTCGTCAAGTGAAATATATAAAGATAGTAACATGGTGGATAAGAAGAAGAAGAAAAGGAAGATTAAGAAGAAGAAGAATAATAAGCAAGGGTCTAAACTTCCAACCACTGCTAGACATGTTGGACAACAACCAGTTACTGATAATTTTGTTGGGAGTATTGATGATCCCAAAATAACCCAATCGACCCATAAGCCCAAGTACCCTTGCAATATTTGTAAGGGTATCCATATTCTTAAGGATTTCCCATGTCTATCCAAGGTTATAGAAGCAAGGTCTACACACCCTCGCCAACCCATGTCGTCAGCCTCTGAACATCATGTTGATGACCTCCCATAAACTAGTCAAGATACCATTGGGAAGAAGAAAAGTAGAGTCAAGTTTTCATGTATGTTATGTAGAGGGAGTCATCAAACTCACCTTTTCCCTCATATGGACGAAGCCTCAAAATTATTGGAAGACATGGTTGTTTCCTTGTCTCAACTTCCAACTTCTTATCACAAGCTTACTCTCGACCCACCTGTAGTTGATGGAATGATCAATCCGGTCCCTTCATCGGTCAGTTCGGTTGATCGGATAGTCAATCTGGTCACGTCCGTAGTTGAACCAGTTAACCAAGTGGTTGATCCAATTTTATCCTCGGTCGATCCCACTCTTTCGTTAGAGAGTGAAACCCAAGCAGTTGATATGTTTCCACCCATCGACCCCATTCTCCCCTTGTAGAATGAAATGCAAGTGGTCGATCTGATCCCATCATAGGTTGATCCTAGTGTCCCGCTAGAGAGTAAACCCGATACCACCATGTTTTTCTCTTTGATACAGAATCTACCATGTTGAATGGTATTCCTCCTTCTCCTGTGGAAATCCCTCCAAGTAATGAGGCCATCCTTTTTTATTGGGGTGTGATAACTGGACCTCATCTTCCCTCTCACATTCCTTTCAAGATCACGGTACAGGTTTGTGGTCGGGATGTTCCTCATACACTGATAGATGAAGGTTCATCCATTAGTATTTTGTCCTCTATTGCCTAGAAAGCTTTGGGTTATCCTAAGCTTGTGTCGGTTAAACAGACTCTGTTATCTTTTAATAGAAGAACCAATCACCCTTTAGGGATCCTTCCTCAGTTTCCCATAACTTTGGGAGGGAAAACTATCTTTATTGATGTTATGGTAGTTCAATACCCCTTGGTTTTTGATTTACTCTTTGGGAGAGATTATTTATATGCCATGAAAGCTATCGTGTCCACTTTTTTTCATGTGATATATTTCCCTCATGATGGAAGAGTTGTGACTATTAATCAACTTTTGTTTGTTGGCCCTGACTTGACCAACAACTCAATGACCTCCCTAGATGGTTTGTATATGTAGTTTGTATCACCCTTACCAGAGGTCAATTATGTGGCATTGTCTCCCATGCCTTCAACTGCTGATGTAGATGAACTTCTCACCATAAGATCAATATATTATGAATTGGATCCAGTAGTCGACATGGTGATCTCTTTGGTAGGGCTATTGGAGCTTGATATCCTTACCCCCATCATGAAACTCGATGTGGTGTCTTTCCAGAGTGTTTTTCTTCCTTCAAGTGAAGATCTCTTGGAAGCCATCACTGAGTTTTTTCTGTTGACATGGTTTCCTTCTAGAGCATCTTTCTCTTGGAATCCATGATCAAGAAGAGAGATTTGAGCATGGTTTTCTGATTTCAAGATCATTAAAAAATGAAACCATCTTTGAGCATGGTTTTTTTATTTCAATCTCATTAAAAAATGAAACCAACTTTGAGCATGGTTTTCTTATTTCAATCTCATTAAAAAATGAAACCAGCTATGAGCATGGTTTTCTGATTTGAAGCTCATTAAAAAATGAAACCAGCTTTGAGCATAGTTTTCTAATTTCAAGCTCATTAAAAAATGAAACTAGCTATGATGATAGTTTTCACGTTTATGTAGTAACATCGTTAAAAAATGAAACATAACTTACAAGCATAGTTCTTGTTTTTTGTGTCAAACTCATTAAAAAATGAAACAAAGGTCTGAGGATTAAACCTGGATTCGCAATCATAGTTCTTGTTCTTGTGTCAAGCTTGTTAAAAAATGAAATAGTTTCCCCCCTCTTCGATTGAGTCAAGAACTTCGTTACGTATAGTATTTGAAACTTATTTTCATCCTCCTGTGTTGCTAGGTGAAACTAATCTTGGGTGGAAATGCTTTTAGCCTCTAGAATTCATGTTGAAATTAAACCGCTAGCTTCTTAAGCTGGGGTCTAAGTACTAACCATCCCTGGATAGTGCGTTGGGAAGTCTCAAGCATAGTTTTCTATGGTTCAAGCTTGTGTGAAAATAAAACCACCTACCTCAAGCATAGTTTCCTCTGGTTCAAGCTTGTGTAAAAATGAAACGAGGACCAAGCATAGTTTTGTTTAGTTTTAAGCTTGTGTAAAAATAAAATCCATCCCAAGCATAATTTTTTTTTGTTTTAAGCTTGAGTAAAAATGAAAACAATCCCGAGCTTAGTCTTTGTTCTTTCTTGTGCTTGTAAATCAATGAAAATGTAACCGAGTAAAATTTTATCACTTTTTCAGACTCGTAAAGGTTACACGAAAAAGGAACCCCTTGGAGTTCCCTTTAAGCTCTTTTCAGACTCTATAAACATGAAATGAATGCCAAGCGATCTTGTTATTTTCACGCTCGTTAAAGTATTTGAAGAAAAATTCCGTTGAGCGGTAGTTTATCTCCTTTTTGGTCTTGTCAGACTAGCTTACAAAAAATGACATTTTGGAGTTTTCTTTAAGTATTTTTCAGAATCTGTAAATATGAAAAACCACTGAGTTTACTTTCTTTGGACTTGTAAAACAAACATCGAAAGACCCATATGGGACCAAACCACTCCTTCCTAGGGTTCGTTAAAAATACTCTGAGGGACTCATCCGAAGGATGAGCTTACAATTCAAGCATATGTTATCCTCCTCAAGCTTGTGTAAAAATAAAGAGGTACTCGCTAGAAATGGTGAGGGAAAATTTGGGAAAGAAATGTATCTAAACCTGTATTCTATGGAAGAGTCATTTTTGAACATGACACCCTTTCACTTTCTTTGTGTCTAGGTTGGAAAATCTGCTCGTCTCTTGATCATACTCCTTTATAAGATTACAAATTGGTCTGTGATCCCTGTTGTTGAGTCAGTGTTTCCAAGACAATTGTCGTGTCATCAATATGTTCAAAGAGAAGTTCAACAGTGAAAGCCTTCTATTGTATCAACCATTTCTACACTCCTTAATACTTCTATTGCATCGACCATCCCTGATTCAATCCTAAATCACTTGTTACTTTGATTTACCTCAAATATTTTTACCCGTTTCGTGTCATTGATGGGGGATACATTAAGGCCCTCTTGTGACGAGTCTTTTTCTATCGACTTCAACTCATTATCCAAGAATTATTCTTAGAAACTAATTGGTACCTTGGAACTTGCATGCCTCAATGGCAGGTTTCCTCACTTTCGATAATGGGTTTTCATTATTGACCCCTGATTGAGAGATTCCGCCGAGTGTTCGACTTCAGCTCATTAATTCAAACCTGTTGGATTGTACTAGTGTACCTTGGGATTCATTGACATTAATGGTGATTTCCTTGCACTTGTTAACGATATTCATTAATGACCAGTAATCAAGTGGTTTCTACCATGGTCGACTTCAACACATGTATTCGCATGGCTAGATTTGTACTTAGAGACGATGGAATTGAAGACCCTGGATAAAATCATTCTGATCCAGGTTGTGATGGAGTATTCATGATTTATATTGACACATAGATCCACTATGTATGTCTCATGGAAATGTTCAAATTTGAATCTTTAACACATAGATCCACAATGTATTTTTGGTGGCTATGTTCAGATTTGATTCATAATGGCATGGATCCACAGTGTATGTTTGGTAGCCACGACCTGTATTACTTGACATGGATCTCTGCATGTCAGCATTTATGCTTTGAGTCATTTGTATTATGAGTATGGGAATTCCTACCTCAGTGATGATATATTATTGTATTGTATTTCCTTCTTTGTTGGCAGGTTCCCGACCGACGTGTTCCTTGTTCCGTACACACACTCGACAAAGTATTCTAGCCATCACTTTGTTCTAACTTCATACTTTGGGGGGATCCCTATTACACATTATTTTCATCACCCTTATGACCATTAATGATTTAAACCTATATGTTGTCTTTAGAGGGATCAGTGGCCTAAATTCCTGAGGAAAGAAGGGAGAAGAACTTTACCTGAGAGATGCTTCTAGAAGGAGAAACTTCTATGGTGAGGTGGCCTCTGATTGGCTTGGATCTTACTCTCTTTTTTGAATTAGTGGGATCATCCTAACCTCCTCACATTATCCTCTTCATATTCTAAAAGGAGAGGAGATCTCATGGAGAAAGCTAGCTTGGGCTTGGTAGCTTGGATTTAGTTGTTTTGTAGCTTGGGAAATTAGCTTGGAAAATTTGTCTATATCTTGATTGAATAGTAATTGTGAGTAGCTATTAGATCTACAGTCACATAATCCGTGGATCACAAGTGTGTGGGAAGCAAGGGACTATTGGAAGGGACCTTACAACATCAAGGCTTCGATTGTATTCTCCTTTTCATATCTTTAATACAATGATATATTTCTTTCCCATAAAATTGGTCTTATTTTATTTTATGACTCCTTGATCACATACATAGGTTTTGTTGAGTATGCATTGTTTCTTTCACTTCATTGGCTTATGTCTTTTTATAGGTTCAACATCCCATAACACTTGGAACGGAGCGAGGATGACACTAGCGAGGAAAAATGACATTTAAAAGGCATGTCATTTATCTCTTGTTAGTTAGTATGCTTGATGATTAAAACTTAGATAAAGTTTTATATTCTGTCTTGTTTTGTTCTAGTTTTGGGGTGAAACTAGAGAGATCTGTTTTTCTCTGCACTTACCGATTTTTCTGATAACAAGATCATTGGTTTCCCCTAAATATGTTTGTATCCTATTTACAAATGTTTAGATCTAGTCTCATGCTACATAGATAAATATATATCTATTAGATTTGAATTTCCTAACACTAGAAGAGAAAGAAAATGAAATTTATTTTCTCCTTATGTGCAGGAAGTAGATTGCAGGAGATGGAGATGGATCTCAGGAGTTGCATCAGTCAGATACATGATGAAAACCATCGATTGAAAGGTATGTTCACCACCCTTCTTGAATAAAAGTAAATGAATTCACTTAGATCTAGGGAGAACCATTAGAATTCTAGCCCAATTATCTATATAGAATCAGTAGGGAGATGTTTCCATAGCATTGTTGATATTTTCTCCATAACAGGGGGAATAAATAGGAGAGAAGGACATGGAAAACTAGCAATAGAGAGAGTGAGAGTTTTTTTCCTATGTTCCCCTTCTGGATGAGAAAGTGATTGATTGCATGGTTGTGGAGAAGAAGAGGCATCAAATTTTTATTAAGTACATGAATGAGGATTTTGTGGAGGAGTAGGATAAGATCAAGGAAATGATTAATATTTAACAATAAGGCACGCTGATAAATCTTATGGATCATCGATTGTTTTTCCAAATGTGCTTCTTAAATTCTATTAAATATAAAATATGGAACCTAGGTCATTCTTCAAGTTTACACAATATTATAATTAAGAAATCCACCATGGTCCTTTCTTGTTGAACAAATTAATGGGGCACTGGGAATATTCGATCATAGAGCTTTGCATTCCTAAGTATTCCAAATTAGGGGCCAAGATGATGGAGTTGGAAGGGAAAATATTTGATGTTCATGGTGCCATTGGAAAGGGCCTTGGTTACAAATACTTTGGGGCAATGAAATTCCTCCCCATCCTCAAAGAGGGATTTGATAATCCCCCTTGAGGCAAAGAAGAGGATGTGTACGTATATGATTTACAAGTGAACTGAATCTAGTTCATATTATGGCTACAAGACTGAAGAGGATGATATCTTGGAGGAATTCGAGTGGTCCATGGAGGAGGATATGCAAGGAAAATCACTGAGGAGGTGGTAGAGGATTGATTCCATGTGCTAACACATGAGAGGAATAGACGAGTTATTTCCTATACAAAGTACAACCTTCACAAAACTTTAATTTTGGAAGTTTGCATACGTACTTTCTCAATTAATTTTTTATTGGTGCATTTTTATGTAACAACTGCACCGGGGTACTTTCAATCTCACCGGTGCACTGTAAAAAGTATAACACACATGTATATTGTATTTTTCCAAATCATGTTGATGTTGTTGTTGTTTGATTTAGAAGATGTATTATAAGTATGCTAATGATTTCTTTGTTTTTAAATTATATTTAAGATGCATAATGTTAGAATTTAGAGTTGCCAAATAATGTTTAACTCTTTTTTTATGAAATCAATTATTTTGGATTGTAATTGAAAAAAGATTATAAAAATTAATACCATATAATGTTTAATTCTTCTTCAAGGTTAATTTTTTAATTTCTAACAAGATACAATCTATTGATTGAACATGTTTACAAAGAAAAAGTACTCTTATGAAATGTTATTTTCTCATTTATTTTATTGATAACGTTATAACAATTGTTCATAATTAAATTTATAATTGTTACGTTTTAAAAAATTATCATACTTATTAAATATGAAAATAAAATCATTAATAATAATGAATTTAAAAATATATATAATTATTAAATATGAAAATGAAATCATTAATAATAATGAATTTTGATCTACACAATTTGATTTAAATAACTTTATGATTTTTCACTCTACCACCAACTTTATGAATCTTCTTATAAGGAAATGTAAGTATTTGATTTTGTTAGTGAAAAAATTAATTAATTTGTTAAGGCTAAAAGAATATAAAATTAAATTAATTTTGTATTAAGACTTAAAAATATAAAAAATATTAAGAAAAATCAATAAATAAAACAAACAAAAGTCCATGTGTAGATGTTATAGGGAGATTGGTCCCCATCTTTGATGTAATGTTTATAACATGCAACCAACCACTTTATAAAACAAATGTTGAATTAAACAATACATTTAGAATAGTTCCATTGAAAATCCAATATTACAATTACTCAATCGTCTTTTTCTTACGCCCCCAAGGGGATGTCTAAAGGTAGAACCAATGCAAGGCATTTTTTATGAGCGATTGGTGGTCTACAAAATTTCTAGTTTATTAAAAAATCATCACCAGGAGACAAACTATGTTTTTCGTGCACAACAACAAATCTGGATGCCTTCCTTTTCATAAAGAACTCTTTGTCATTGGAGTGTTCTTTAAAGGAACAATTTGCACTAAATAATGAGGACCTGCAACTATTTATGAACCCTATGATGTTCCCATGAGTTTGTGGATGACCATTGATATATAATAGGTTTTTCATGTTAAAGTTTCTAGAAGCACAACCATTCATGCACATACTATACATGGAAATGCTATGTTTGTTTTTAACAATATTCAAGTAATCAAACGGACTATAAAGAGGACCAAAAAATGGCATAAGTGACATTGATTGTTTGGAAGGAATAGATGCATGATAAAGGATAAACAACCTAATATTTGCAACATCTATTTTAGATTTGGAAATCATATAACTATTACCACAAAAATATAATTTTGTTTCAACATCGAGCACATGCATGGAAGATGACCAAGTGCCTTACAAAGATCGATTGTAATAGGTTTGGTATTTAGTTTGCGGATGGATAGGAAGAGGGAATTCATTGTTACCTTCCAAAAACTGAATAAACTTTGGTGTATAGTTGGACAATTTTTTTTTATCTTAGCTCATACAACTTTTTTGATCTCTTAGTAGAGATGTTTTGATTAGTATTGATAACATACTTTTTCCCACTATAAGAAATATATATTGAGTCAACAAAAGGAGAGGGGTTGGAAAATTTAGGATGAAACGTAGTTGATTTGACTTCTAACGTTTCAAAAAAGGAGCATATGGAAGTGTTCCTATTTGTCTTTTCTATATCACCTATTGGATTCTTGACTGCAGTGGGAGGTATTAGACCAGCAAAATTGGGTAGTCAATCATTAATATAATGAGACAATGTGACACATCGAGGGTTTTTCTTCAACCCTTCACATTTTGAAAAACCACATACCACTAGCATGTCATAAAATATATCCAATTCACGGTGTAATAACATTGACCCAGGTTGTAGGTTACTAGAATATGGAATGTTACAATTAGTAGGGTAAAGCAATTATCCATTTTCATTAAACATTTGTCTAAGGTATCTTTCTCTTGATAATATCTTGTGTCATTTTTAGACTGGTGGAATATCTTGTGCATCCAAACTCAATCTCGAATTATGATCCTAAAAAAATCAATGAACAAGTATTCAAATGCACTTGCATACATGACATAAATTCGATCAGATAAATGAATTATAAATAAAATCTAGACTTACTTCAAACTATGTGGGAGAAGTTGAGAAACTTGCAATGATATGGAATGAGATAGAATCTCAAGAATTGGCCATTTTATATTATAACCTTCTTTTCCATGCATTTGATCCAAAACCATCGTCAATACGGGCATGAATTTGATATTAAAAGCTATTGGTGCTTTTAATTATTTTCTTACGCACTGGTGCATCTGTATATATAGAACGCACCAGTGTGCTACACTACGAAATGCACTGAACTGTGGCCTCTGTTATATCCTCCACAAAGGAAAATATCTGTAAATTTTAATTAAGGAGGTTTGCATTTCTATTTTGTCGATAAAGTTGGTCTCAATGTGTTTTTATATATATACACACTAGGGTGCATTAATGTGTGTGGCGCACTAATTTGACGACAAATTTAAATTTTTAAATATATATTTTACTAAGTGTTTTTACATACAAAGTGTACTGGTGCACTTTGCAGCACACTGGTACAATATATACAGTAAAAAAACACAGCAAAAAAAGAGCGGGAATTTTATTTTTCGAAATGTACTTGTTTATAAATTAAAACGTGATTTGTTATTTCATTTTTTGTAGAATTTAGGGGGAATATTTGTGGAAGAGAGATTTACCAACAAATACTTTAGGGTGGGTAGATTTTTTTGAAGAGCCAATTTTGGAAGGGATCCATAGGGAACATACAAATCCCCAGAGAATAAATTTTGAGTACATGATTTGATTCTACTGATCATTTCAATCTTTCCCTATTTGATTCAAACTATTTTCAATGCATGTTATAAAAAATAAAAGGGTTTCATATTTACCTTTGGTATTGGAAGCCCTAGAATTCTTGTTGATTATTTTGGTTCCCCTCTTTTTTTAAGCAATAGATTTTTATAGGTTTTAGATTTTTAAGAAATATAATTCTATAGAGTTTATTTAGTTATATAGGGGGCATTCAATATCCATTGCAATGGTACCACTCATTACATCAGATACAAAACCCTATCATTGGCAATGACTTTATTAAAACAAATTGTGTGGTATGCGGTGTACACTATATAGGAAAATCACACTAGGGCACACGTTACAGAGGTAGCAACCCAGTGCTCACTTTACAAAAAAGTGCACCGAGGTACATATATCTGTCAAAAGCACCAATTGGTTGAAAATATAAATGGTATTGATTTTAGTATCATATGCATACAAGTTAGCGGTGTGAAATGAATAATAGTATGCATTGATGCATATATATGTTTTATTCCCCAGGGTGTTTTGTTTAATGGCGCGCACCTAAATAATAGATTTTATAAAA
This sequence comes from Picea engelmannii, assembly GCA_009831015.1. Classification (NCBI taxonomy): domain Eukaryota; kingdom Viridiplantae; phylum Streptophyta; class Pinopsida; order Pinales; family Pinaceae; genus Picea; species Picea engelmannii. Next base: position 767,569 of record ML800640.1, read on the forward strand.
TTTTCATTTTTAATTTTGATGATTCTTAATATTTTTTATACAAGATGGCAGATACAAGTTCAAAGAAAACATATTATTGAAATGAATGCAATGGTAGCTCATCCCAACAAGAGAGGGAGAAAATTTCTTTAAGTTTTATTAACAATTTAATATATTTGAAATATTTTCAAGTTTAAATTAATGGTGTGTATTGGTTAATGCATGTCATGCAAAGAAAAAACTTGAATAAAATCGATAATAGTGTTCGCAATATAAGTGAAAAAGAGCATAAAATATTTATGGAAACGTCGCAAAGAGAGGAAATAGGTGGATCCAAAGGTAATCAACATGAAGTTTTTCTTTGACTTTTTACTACAAATGAATTTATTAACATTAATCACTAACAAGTTTTAAACACTCAATTTCACATTTTTTTAATGTTATGTAGGGACCGATAGTAAGGGAATGGAAATTCTTCCTAAGAGGGAAAAAATTCTTAAGGACTTAAATGATGATGATAGATTGGTCATCATTTCATCTAGAGTGGTGCTTGAAGTTAATGAGAGGGGAAAATTGTTTTACATATATTTGAGGGATATAGTGGAAAGAATATCTAGATGTACTTTTCACTTACAATAAAAATATTAATCCAATGAATTCAAGAATCATGTTATATGTACACTACAATAAGTGATTTTGGATCCATGGTCAATAAGACCCATAAGACATGCAATAAAAAAAATTGTAATAAAAAAATAATCATTTAAAAGGTATTATTACTAAACATATTTTTTCTATAATATGTTCCAATGATTACCAAATTAAATTGTTTTGCTATATTTACTTTCATGTCCATTTAAAACAAAATGTTGTTCTTTCTCATTTTTCAAGAATATTATGAAAATTCCAAGCGACAAATGAGGAGCAAGCCAATACGTGTTGGTAGGGATGTCCAAAAACGTGTACAAGGAGATGGTAAAATAAATTAACATAATTGCATCAAAGGAGGATGCATCCCAACAACAATGCGCATCAGAGGTATGTGATCATTCATTTATTCTTTTATGTACATCGAATTTAACTTTCAGACGAAATACTAATTTTCAATTGTTTTGTTGCATAAAAGAAAAGAAAAATGGAACACAATCAACACATAAGATGGGACGACAAGGAAGAAAGGGGTAGATCGCAAAGTTTGTGAGTACTTACATTTTTAAAGTTACTTAAGTTTTCATATTTGTTGGGATATTAATACTTAAATAATTAATTTACTTTTGCCCATGGATGTCTTACAATAGGTGCTAACATACAAAGAAGAGTCAACTGAACAATTGATCAACATTAGGTTTAGTGAGGGTTGTGAGTATACGTTAAATTATCAAGGTTTAATTGAACAATTTGTAAGTAGCTATGTTGTTTAACTTCCCTTGTTTTATAATTAATGGAACAATAAGAAACCTTTATATTGAGTATATTGAGTATGCTTTGTCATGGCGTATAAAGCATGCAGGAAACAAAGTATGGAGAGGTGTCAACATAAGATATTTTGGTACACAACATAAGAAATAGATTTGAAAGCATGTGTATGTTTTATGAATCACTCATTTCTATGGTAGACTTTTTGATTTACACAATCATGTATATTCTACTATATAAATGTATATTTACTTATTACAATTTATTTCTATCCTTGTAGATGGAACATGAATAATTGGAATGTCAAAAAAAAGTCAAGCAAGAAAAAAAATTGTTTAAATAACCAAAGTACAATATCGCCTACAAGTGATCAAGAAATGAGGGATGAACGCAACTCGAGTAATGACACCAGTTCAAGTTATGAATGACAATCAATATAATTGAATGTTACTGCAAGTTGTATGTTTTAGAATATCTGTCTATAAAAATAAGGGATTTTTCTTAATGTAGTGGACATAATGTCCCAATTGCACGACGACATGTTACCAATAAGTGTAACTATTACAAGTGTGTTCCATTTTGATTATTGCGTACCTTTACGTTGTCCCATTTTGTATGACCATGGGTTTCTTATTTTATTGCATTGTCAAATGTTGTAAAATGTTGTGTTGTTGATTAATTAATATGTGAATGATTTACAATGTTGAAAATAACAAAGGTGCAATATGTTGGATAACAAATTAATGCAATCATTATATCAAAGTGAAGTAATATATATATATATATATATATATATATATATATATATATATATATAATGTTTGATTTTGAGATGATTAACTGAATTTTTTTAAAAAGACAATTAATTAAAATATATACATATCGGTACATTCTTATGAACTCAAAAAAATGGTGCATGAAATAATATAGAAATAGGTTATTTTTAAGAGGTTATATTCACCGATGCATATTGATCATACTAAAGAATCATTGCATATTAATTATATTGAATCACTAATGCATATAACATGCAATAATACATATTGTTTTATAGTTTTATGGTGGGTATGTGATAAATATACATCGGTTCTCTAAATATAATAATTGAAACAATACTTTAAATAATATAAACACACTATTGCTTTAAATGTAATAAAAAAAACGGTGCTTCAGAACAAAGAATGATGCCAATATATAACCTCAAATATTCAAAATTTTAGTACATTTCAATGCACATGGTATTACAGACACTGACACATACAAATTATACAAGCACTGATGCAGACATGTAATAAAAACACACCGGTTTGTTCATAAAATTAGAAAGGCTCGGTGTTGCATAAAAAAAAAAATACAAAACCGGTGCGTAAAAACTATAACAACATCGGAGTTGCATACAACAAAATGGGAATCTAGGGCATAATAACTATAAATACACCAGTTCTTTTTTGTTTTATGCATGAAGTGTGGCATTTTATGTAATGGTGCATTGGTGCATTTTCATTTTATGTACACACTGGGATATTTTATGTAATGGAACACCAGTGCATTTTCATTTTATGTACGCACTAGGGAATTTTATGTAATGGCCCACTATTGCATTTTTAGTTTTATGTATGTACTGAGCAATTTTTTTTTGTAAGGATGTGTCGATGAATTTCAGTTTTAGTTAGGAACCAGGGCATTTTATGTAAGGGTGCCTTAGTGCATTTTGACAATAAAAGCACCGAAAAAATACCTCTTCTACAACCTCTGTCAGCCCAAATGTTTTTAGTTATATGGAACATCTGTTAAAACTGTAACATCCCTCTCTTGCACACACCTGATCAGACTTATTCTTTGAGGACATTTGCATGCAAGTGATCCGGTCCACTATACGATTGGATATTTTGATTATGCCTATGAGATGTTTGACTCTCCTATCAATGGGTGTTATTTAAAACATTTCATGTAGTAGTTACATTTTAGATTTCCATTGTATATATCAGATTGGATTGACATTGGCATTTTAATTTTCAATTATTCTTTTCTTTTTGTAAATTACCCGAGTCATTTGATCATATGTTGTAAGCATTTTCAATAAGTTTATGATTGTTTGATATCATTGAAATGAAATATAAAAACATTTGTATCACATATCATCTCTATTCTACAATATTTTCTGACGTTTTGCATTTTAATCCTCTTGTAGAATAGATTTTGTTGAATAAGAGATGAGGCTGAATAAAAAAGTCGACACTCGTTTTTCAAACATTTGATTTCTCTAAAAATAGGTGATAAATGAATAATCTGCCTTGCTAGAAATTCAAAAGGAAAATAAGGTATGAGTTCTTACTCTTCTTATAATTCAAACAAAATTTTAAGAAAACCTTTTTCGAAATGAATGTGAAGGAAGTTTCTCTCATGATAATATTATCACCTGACCTAAAAATCAAAGAGGCATAAAATTACAACTTAAAGTGTCATGCTGATAAATTGGAGCCACTATAGGAAGGGGCATAAAAAATGTTGAATGATATTGATGCAACGAAGGGGTATATTGGAAAAATTAGCTTGGAGTCTAAAGATTTGTTGAAGGAGCACATCACTATGAAGATTGTGGAGTCTGTAGCAAAGAAGAGAGCACAAGTAAACAATCGATTTGAAGATATTGCAGGAAAATTCCATGTGCTGGAGAAGTCAGTTGTAACACACCCAACCCCTTGGAATTTTCCTGCAATATCTTCAAATCGATGGGGCATCAAATTTTTACTTTTCCTTGGTTCATTTTTGGTCCCTTACTAAGCAAAACCCTCTCATTCTGCTCTCTCAGAGATCACATCTTCCCATATGCGCTTAAACCAACTAGTGGGGTCCTCCTCATTATCTCGGGATAAAAACTAGGAGATAAGAGTCTACTTAGCAAAGGTTTTAGCACTTTGGAACTCCCGGACTTCAGGGGTTCCAACAGGGTTATTGAATTCCCAAATGGTCGAAGAACGGAGGAAATCAATGGTCCACGTCCTCCATCGAGATCCTACTTTTAAGGAGGGGGCTTCAACATTCAACACAAAACACACCTTTTTCCTAATCCCCGAAGTCCCAGAATCTCGCCACGTGGCCTTAGCCATTCAACGATCAACGTTCGACATTGAACGTTCTACGTTTTGGCGTTTCGACAGTCGGTGGTCTTCATTTTATATTTTTTATGTTTCGATGATCGACGTTGGGATTTTAGAATTCGATGATTGATTATCCTCATTGCACCCTCCTCAGTTATACTAGTTCAAACTTACGAACTCCCGAAATCATCCAGACTCTCGTAGTTCCAGACACATCACTAGCCATGTTGGCCAGGCGGGCATGAACCAAAATTTGACATGTGGTGAGGGTCAAGGGGTGACATGTGTCCTCATTAGGGGGTGACACATGTCGTTCTCTAACATGCATAAGGGGTCAGTGAATTGACCAAATCTGGGTGACACGTGGCACCTTAGTTGCAGGTCCATGTCACTCGAGATGACATCAGTGAACCACGTCAACCTCCCATCATACGGTTGGGAGTTATCCACGTGGATACATAGATCCATGGTCCTTATTACTTCACATCTCTAGGATTCAGAGCTTATCAATGCCTCTCTATGAAAATCTCCCGAAGAGCCAAGTCTCCGAACTCTCGGATCTGCCACCACACGTCCTCTTCCTACCAATGACCTAGATTTATTTCGACGTTCGCGACTTCATCGATTTTCACACTTCATAGACTCTTGGCTAGGTACCTCTGGAGTACTAATTCTCTAGACAACGGGATTGCTTGCCACGTACCCACTCATCCAATGGTCCTAGTTCAACGAACAACCTTTGACAGTGGATGAATAGGACCACGTGTCGCTCCATGACGCATTCCCGATCAATTGGTTAATCAAGGGTGGTTCCTTAGATAGATGACTCAGAGGGATATCGAGAATCAAAATATCGACGATCCATGTCACTTTGACATTCGGGTGTTCGACATGTATCTTTCAACTTTCCATTCGGACCACACTGGATCTATTGCCACATGTATATAGCACCTACAACCAGGATTTACTCTGGCTTACAGAACTCCAGGGAAAATCACACGCCCCTATATCATTGAATACCCAAAATTCTGGATAACTGTTGATCTGTAGACATGTGTCCCTCCATTCTCAATAGTCTAGATTAACTTCGCAAATTCGACATTCTAGACTTTTAGCACTAGACCACTCCTATTCTCCCTAAGTCAAACTTCTCTGAAACTCTTAACGCTTCCCTTCCTAAGTCCGATCTAATGACAGAGAGGGATCTACACTGGATCCCCAGATTGACAACCCTCGTCGATTCACACCTTCAACCTTCAGTTGTTTTGGAGGATTCTGCGGATATAAGTCCCAAAGTCCTAAAGAGCTAGCTCCTTTTGGACCAACGCAGGGTTCCTAGGCCCTAGTCACGTGGGTCCTTTGGGAAATCTTATAGGCTAGGCACAAATTCGTTTGAAACAATGCCCTTCTCCCACATAGATGAACTTGACCTTCCCGCTAAGGAGAATTCAAAGGATTGATGAGACTTAGGCGTTTTAGTTGCTCCTATCCTGACTATCTTGCGAGCTCACATACTATGACTCTCTAAAAATTAAACTGAGATAAATCAAAGATCATATAGATATAATAATCTGCAGAAACCAAAGAGAATTTCTAATAACTGTTCAAATACTAAAAGACTTAATAATAAACACATATGTCTCATCATCACATCCAATATATTACACAGAGTATGAAAATACTTATCAGAACTAGAAAATGTGAAGAAACTACTTAAAGGGGTGCATGTTTCCTCCCAACCATAGGCATAACCACTCCTGTCGGATTTCCCACTGGCCACCCTTGAGCTATACCATGATTCTTTCTCTTTGCTCCATTATAGTTAGGGACAAAGGTTATTCTCCTCCTCCCATAGGAAATTGGCAACTAGTTTTCTCTACTCCAAGCAAGGAGGTCTACACGAGTACTTCCTCAGTCACTCGTCAACCTTGATTATATACTTGTAGCCAAACCCTACCCATGAATTCTTTCACCCAAAATGAGCTTACTGATCAACGTTTCCTCTCTACTCCAGAGTCTAATTGTCCTTCTCTTATTGGGAGAGTGTTTTCTCTCCTCTGTTATCTCCCAGATCTGTCTTTGTCCCCCAAATTACCTCCTTTCTTGCCTTCCTAAACAAGGTTGCGTGGGTATGAACCCAAATTCATGGTCAGGCCTATAAGCCTTACAGATGGGTACCCTGCACCATATCTTCATTAACTCTTAAGGATGGCCTTCCAACTACCAGCTTGACTAGTAATTTATTTCTGGGTCAGAGGATTGTTGAGAAATTACACCTAGTAGGTACTGGTCTGGTGAGGGTCATCTTAAATATTCTTTGTTTTTCCTCACCATATCTTTCATAGAACCCATGGTCTATCTTGGAAAAGTTCCCCCCCTTTCAAAAATTATGCAACACATATCAAATTTATATTAATAAAAAAAAATTCATACATTGATGCCTTTTATACAAAGGTTAATCAAATCAAACATTCACACATATTTAGTTTGCCATAGTCCCTTGGCCAGTTATAGTTATATTTACAAAATAGGGGAAACAAGGGTATTACAATCCCCTCCCCCGTAAAGGAACATCATCCTCGATGTTATATCTCCCGATGTGCTCTATATGTACAGAAGTAAACAAAAATGGATATGCTTATCTCATGGAATCCTCCATTTTCCATTTGGCCTCATCTAGGACAAAGTTTTTCCACTACACCTTGACCTGTGCAATGTTTATGTTCCTAAGTGGGGTTTCCTTCCTGTTTATTATGCATTGATTTTCTGGCAGGAATTCTCCCTCGGGTTCCACCTGAATCACATACCAATCAATAATATGATTAGAATCATGTGCATACTTCTTTAATAAAGAAACATGGAAAAAATTATGTTCCTTCACTGTGGGAGGAAGTGCTAGCCGATAGGCTACTGGTCCCACTCTATCCAAAACTTCAAAGGGTCCACAATACCAAGGTGCCATCTTGGTACAAGCTCCCATCCTCAAAGATAATTTCACAGGTCTAACTTGGAGATACACATGATCCCTTGCTTTGAACTCTCTAGGAGTCCTTTTCAGGTCTGCATAGCTCTTTTGTCTATCTTGGGCTATCTTCAAATTTTTCTTGACCTGAATCACTTGTTGTTCAATTTCCTTTAGCATATCTTCCTCGATTGTAACTATGTCTATTGGGTTGTTCCATCTGATTGGAATGTTACATTGCCTTCCATAGAGGGCTTCAAAAAGGATCATTTTTAATGACTCTTGATATCCATTGTTGTAGGAAAATTCTACGAGTGTTAAGTAGTCCTCCCACTTCTTGGGTTGATGCATTAAATGAATCCTCAACATGTTTTCTAATACTTGGTTTACCCTCTCTATATTCCCATCAGTTTGAGGGTGATAGGATGTACTAAAGAGCAATTTTGTTTCAAAACCAACAAACATAGATTTCCGAAAGTTTGAAGTAAACTTTGTATCTCTTTTGGATATAATTTCCTTAGGCATACCATACAGTCTGAATATCTATTTCATGAAGTTGATGGAAATATATATTGCCTTGCAAGTTGAATTGACGGGTATGAACTAAACATCATTGCTTGGTTTTTCCAAAACTACCATGATGGCATCATTTTGTTTGGTTGATCTTGGTAATCTTGTGATGAAATCCATGGAGATGGTTTCCCATTTCCATTCGGGAATTGGTCGGGGTTGAAATAACCCTGATGGGTGTCAATGCTTTGCCTTGACTTGCTAACATTCTATACACTTAGCTAAGTAATCAACTATGTCAATTTCCAATCCGGGCCAATAAAATAGTTTCCCAGCGGCCGCGATCATTTTCTAATAACCAGGATGACCAATATATGGTGTCTTATGTAGTTCATCCATTATGAACCTATTCAAGTCGTCACAATTTTGAATATACAATATTCCCTTATAAGTCATCATGCCATCATTAAGCATCTAATAGCCTTTGTACTTCAGCCATGTGGGCTCTTGCTTTAGGTATGATGTCACGGTCTTGAAAATGCATCTGTTTCTTGTGCAGTTTTGACCCTCTCTTTGATATCTGATTCACTGGCGCTCACAGCTGCCAAGTGAAATAATTTCATACTTATTATACTAAGGGAATCAACCACCCTATTCTCCTTTCCTTTGATATTTCTTATCTCAAAATAAAACTCACTAAGGAGATCCATCCACGTAGCTTGTTTCACATTGAGTTTTGGTTGGTCAAACAAATACCTCAATCCACTATGGTCTATCATAAGTACAACTCTCCTACCTAAGAGTTAATGCCTCCATATTTTTAAAGCATGCACTATGGAATCCAATTCCATATCATGGGTCACATAATTGACTTCATGCTCATTCAATTTTCTAAATTGGCAACAAATCACATGTCCTTCTTGCATAAGGACTGCTCTGAGCCCTTCCTTGCAGGCACCTGTACACACAAGGAAGTCTTTGTTTGGATCTGCAATATTCATTACAAGCACATTGGTTAGAAATTATTTTAGTTCTTGAAATATTCCCCCACATTCTGATGTCCAAATGAATTTAACCCCCTTTTTCTAAAGGGAGGTGACCGGGCAACCAATCTTGGAGAATCTTTTTATGAATCTCCTATAGTATCCTTCTAGGCCCATAAAGGATATGATATCAGATACATCCTTTGGGGTAGGCCAATCCATATTGGATGTAATCTTGTCAGGATCAACTGCCACTCGTTCCTCAAAAATAACATGGCCTAAGTAATAAACATGTTTCTAGAAAAAGTCACACTTACTAAGCTTAACATAGAGTTGATGTTATCTTAGTACTTGGAGTACTTTAGTGAGATGTTATTCATGCTCTTCCCTATTATTGGAATATATTAGGATATCATCAATGAAAACCAACACAAACCTATCCAAAAAAATTCTGAATACGTTATTCATTAAGAACATAAAATTGGTTGGTGCATTGGTAAGCCCAAATGGCACCACCACAAATTCATAGTGACCATATCTTGTCCTAAAGGATGTCTTGTGGATATATTCATCTTTAATTCGGACCTGATGGTATCCAGACCTAAATTCAATCTTGGAGAAGATTGTAGCACCCCTTAATTGGTCAAACAAGTCATCGATCCTTGGAAAGGGATACTTATTCTTGATGGTCATATTATTGAATTGTCTATAATATATGAACAGTCTGAGTGTGCCATATTTATTTTTCACAAACAAGGCTGGTGCTCCCCATGGAGATACACTAGGCTTAATGTAGCCTTTGTCCCACATCTCCTTCAACTATAGTTTGAGCTCAACTAGCTCTAGTGTACCCATTCTATAGGGTGTTCTAGACATTTGCACTGATCTTGGTACAAGTTCTATTGAAAAGACAATATCCCTTCTTGGAGATAGACCTGGTACCTCTTATGGGAATACATCTTTATATTCGCTTAATATGGGATGATTCTCTAGGATGTGTTTGTCATTCTCAACAAAGTTTAGTACATGTATTGCATACAAGGGACATCCCTTTTTGCAATACTTATTCACTTAGAGGGATGATATTTGTCTCACTGAGACAATATTTTGAATCCCTTGTACGGTTACCCTCCTTCCTTCTTCATTTTCACACTCCAAAGTTTTACTGTAACAATCCAACATGGTCTTGTGGGCAACCTACTAGTCCATTCCAATCAACAAGTCATAAGATCCTAGAGGAAGTATGTTTAGGTTCTCTTGGGTGGGAAACCCACTCATGAAAAATTGGCATGCTGGTATGACCTCTGTTACTTTTCTTTTGGTTCCAATGGCTAGATGTACCAACCATGATTTAACATGTTTATCTTGTTGCAATTTACATTTCTCAATAGTTTGAGCGGAAACATAACTCAAATTAGAACCAAGGTCAATTAAAATGGAGACATGATGGTTGGAAATCATACCTTTCATCTCCACCATTGAAGCTTGGCGGTCAGCTTTTCTATTATCCAAGGCTGCATAAATTTGTGGTAGGCTCCTAGCCACAACATTGATTGTGGTAGTCTCTTGGATGTTTTATACCCTCCCACTGTTTTGTTGGCTATGAAGATAGTCCCTCAGAAGATGTTCCTCTCCACAACCCCAACATTTCAAGGGTTCTCTCTTTGTGTTATTAGTATTACTTGGAACTGATCTGAATGGTTTATTTCCACTCTGGGATGGAAATTTTTGTTGATACACACTTTTGGTAGGAAGGCTCATCCTAGAGCTCTTACTAGGGTTCTTAAATCTTGAGGGTTTAAACCCCTTCTTCTTGAATCTCAAATTGTTTTTCTTCTTCCAATCTTCATGGGGTTTTGTCTTACTCTTGAATTGCTCATATCAATACCTTTCTTTTCAAATATTATATTCTAAGGTCTTTGGCTCATCAAACTCAATTATGTCCTGGTAGGACTGAGGTAATCCACTAATAAATCATTTCATCTTTACCTTTTCATCCTTTATGTAGGGCACATACCTCATCATTTCGAGAAATTTGTTGATATACTCATCTATGGTGAGTTGTCCCAACTTGAGTTCATAGAACTCCTTGGTATTTCCATCAAAATACTTTTTTGACAAGTACTTCTTCTTGAAGTATTTCTCAAATTGTTTCCATGAAAAGTCCTTCTCATGGACTCCTTTCACGTTCCTAAGGTCCTCCCACCAAATGGAATCTTTCCCATTCAGGTTGAAAATGGCTATCCAAGCCTTTACGTTTTCAGAGTAGTCATGGACTCTGAAGTACTTCTTCAAACCGAGTAGCCAAACTTCTGCTTCTTCCCTCTTCTTAATCTCTCCATCGAAGGTGGGTGGTTTGGACATTTTTAATTCTTTAGTGTCACGACTCTTGGAATGTTTCCTCTTCTTTCCTCTTGTATGAGAATGAGAACTAGTTTTGCCACTAGAAGATTCCTTGGAGTTGACAGTGTTTTTATGAGAGGAATATTCCATTGGATGTCTCTTAGCTCCATGTTGGGCCTTCTTTGAGGTGCTCCTCCTGGTATGGGCACTTTCAGAACCATGCCTTTGTATCTCAGGTGGAATTGATTTTTTCTTAGTATGATGGTTGTCCACGTGATTGGTAGCTGGACCATGTTGCAGTTGCCTTTGTATATCTGATAGAATTTGCAGTAAGACTACATTAATTTCAGTCTTCTTTTGCTGCTCCTTGATCAACCTTTTGTTCTTAGACTTATAACTCTGTAATTATTCCATGAGGCTTCTTACAATTTCGGCCAAATCTGGAGGGGTTTCCACCACCCTCCTTTCATCATATTATTCCTATATATTATGGGAGCTCTCCCCCAACTCCTGATGTGTCACCATCCTTTACGTTGTAGTTCTCATGTTGTTCACTGACTGCTTGAGTGATGATAAAACATTTTATGTTAGTTACTAATCTACCAATTCATGAAAAAAACATATCATTGCAAGGTGACGTTAGTTATTTATTTGGAAATATTAGCAACCTATAGTGCAGGCTTCCAAAACATCTATCAACAATAGAAGGTTTTCGTTCCTATATTCAATAGAGGTTCAAACAAGTTTCTTATAGAGGGGGGTAAGGTAGGGTGTTACCCCATAATCTTTCTAATAATGTTTTTATGCGACTCATGCATGATCCCAAGTAAGCCAAGTCTTATTTCCATGATCTGATACTAATTTGTAACACACCCAACCCCTAAATACCCTTTTATAGGGATGGGGCATCAAATTTTCTCTTTTCCTTGGTTCATGTTTGGTCCCTTACTAAGCAAAACCCTCTCATTCAACTCTCTCAAAGTTTACATCTTCCCCTACGCACTTAAAACAACTAGCGGAGTCCTTATCATGACCTCAGGTTGAAAATCGAGAGCTAAGATCCTTCTTAGCAAATGTTTCGACACTTGGAAACTCCCAGACTTCGGGCGTTCCAACAGTGTTTTCAAATTCCCAGATTGCTCAACAATGGAGGAAATCAATGGCCCATGTCCTCCATCGAGATCCTATGGTTAAGGAGGACACTTCGACGTTCATCACATAAAACACCTTTTTCCTAATCCCCGAAGTCTGAGAATCTCTCCACGTGGCCTTAGCCATTTGATGATTGGAATTTGACGTTGAACGTCCTACGATTCGACAGTCGACGGTCGACAATCTTCGTTCTACATTTTCGACATTTCAAAAATTCAACGTTTGTCATTGGGATTTCAATATTCAACGATCGACTATCCTCATTTCACCCTCCTACATTCAATCTTCTGAACTCCTGAAATCATCCAGACTCCTAGAGTTCTAGACACATCACTAGCCATGTTGTCTAGGCGGTCATGAACCGGAAGTTGACACTTGAAGAGGGTCAAGAGGTAACATCTGTCCTCATTAGGGGTGACATGTGTGATTCTCTAAGAAGCATAAGGGGTCGGTGAATCGACCAAATCTGGGTGACACGTGGAACCTTAGTTGTGGGTCCACATCACCCGGTATGACGTCAGTGAGCCACAACAACCTCCCATCATAAGGTTGGGATTTATCCATGTGGATCCATAGATCCACAGTCCTTGTTACTTCATGAATCTAGGGTTTAGAGCTTATCGAATCCTCTCGATGCAAATCCCCCGAAGATCCAAGTCTCTGGACTCTTGGATCTGGCACCACGCGTCCTCTTCCTACTAACGGTTGAGATTTATTTCAGTGTTCATGACTTCGATAGTTTTCACACTTCATAGAATCTTGGCCAGGTTCCTCTGAAGTATGAAGTCTCAATACTACGAGATTTCTTGCCACGTACCCACTCATCCAACGGTCCTAGTTCAATCAACAACATTTGACAATGGAAGAGTAGGACCATGTGTATCTCCACAACGCTTTCTCGATCGATTGGTTAATCAAGGGTGGTTCCTTATATTGATGGATGAGAGGGATCCCAAGGATCCGAAGATCAACAGTCCATGTCAGTTTGACAGTTCAACATTCAAGTGTTCGGTGTGTATCTTCTGGCTTTCCCTCTGGACCACGCTGGATCTATTGTCACGTGTATCTAGCACCTACGGTTAGGATTTACTTCGACTTGCAGAAATATGTGGAAACTCGCGCGTCCCTATATCTATGAATATCTAGACTTCCAGATAATCATTTGTCCCTCCATTCTCAATGATCCATATTAACTCCTTGACTTTGGCATTCAAGAGTTTCAGTACTATACCAATCCTATTCTCTCGAAGTTGAACTTCACCGAAGCTCTTAACGCTTCCCTTCCTAAGTCTGACCTAACGACGGAGAGGGATCTACACTGGATCCCCAGATCGATGACCCTCGTCGATTCACAACTTCGACCTTCGACTGTTTTGGAGGATTGTGGGGATATAAGTCCCAAATTACTAAAGAGTTATCTTGTTTCGGACCAACGCAAGGTTCCTAGGCCCTAGTCACATGGGTCCTTTGGGAAATATTGTAGGCTAGGAGTAAATTCTATTGAAACAAGTAGGTTAAGGACACGAGCCCGATCCCTCGGTCGGATGGGTGGTTAGTCTGAAGGGAAACACCCTTCTCCCAAAAATATGAACCTGACATTCCCGCTAAGGAGAATTCATAGGATCTCCATGACTTAGGCGTTTTAGTTACTCCTATCCCAACTCTCCTGTGGGCTCAAATCCCATGACTCTCTAACAGTTAAAATGAGATAAATCAAAGATCATATAGATATAACAGCCTATAGAAACCAAAGATCATTTCTAATAATTGTTCAAATACTGAAATACTTAATCATAAAGACAAACAACTCATCATCACATCCAATATATTACATAGAGTATGAGAATACTTATCAGAACTGGAAAATGTGAAGCAACTACTAAAAGGGGTGCCTGTTTCCTCCCAACCATAGGCACAACCACTCCTACCGGATTTACCACTGGCCACCCTCGAACTAGAACATGATTCTCTGAGAGAGATTCTTTCTCTTTGATCCACAACATTTAGGGACGAAGGTTACTCTCCTCCTCCCTCAGGAAATTGGCAACTGGTTTTCTCTACTCCAAGCAAGGAGGTCTGTACGAGTACTTCCATAGTCACTCGTTGGCCTCATTTATCAACTTGTAGCCAAAACCTTCCCATGGATTCCTTTAGCCAAAATTAGCTTACTGATCAACTTTTCCACTCTACTCCAGAGTCGAAGTATCCCACTCTTCTCGATAGAGTTTTTTCTCTCCTCTGCTATCTAGCAGATCTGTCTCTATCCCCCAAATCACCTCCTTTCTTTCCTTCCTCAACAATGTTGCATGGGTATGAATCCCAATTCGTGGTCAGGCCTGGAATCCTTACATATGGGTACCCATCCCCATCTACTCATTAACTATTGAGGATGGCATTCCAATTACCAGCCTGACTGGTAATTCATTTATAGGTCAGAGGACTGTTGAACAATTACACCCAGTAGGTATTGGTCTAGTGAGGGTCATCTCAACCATTCTTGTTTTCCCCTCACCATCTCTCTCATAACATCCATGGTATATCTTGGAAATCTTCTCCCCTTTTTAGAAGTTGTGCAACACACATAAAATTTCTATTAATAACAAAAAAATCATACATTGACCCCTTTATACAAAGTTTCATCAAATCAAACATTCACACATATTTAGTCCGCCATAGTCTCTTGGCCAGTTATAGTTATATTTACAAACTGGGGAAAACATGGGTATTACATTAGTGCAGGATCAAACATGGCCCGAGTGGCTCGGGACGATCCACATGTGAGAGTTGGGGGCCTATTGGTGCAGACCATTTTGGGGAACAACACAACAGTTAATGAAGTAGTTAGAAAATGGATTAGAAAAGGAGCGTGCATCAGATAACTAGGAAAAGTAGCACGAGGAAGAAGAGGAGTCAAAGGAAGGAAGGAGGAAGCATATTAGCCATGCACGCAAGAAGTTAGAATGTGGACATACCTAATCCACTTAGGGTTAGGGTTTTGGTCATGATTGTAACGGGTTTTAACCCATTTTTATAGTGTAAATATTTATTATAAGATCTGAGGATATCTGGTTGCTAGCAAGAGTTTGGAGTGACTAGTTAGTTTTGGTATGAGTTTTGTTGAGAGTTGCGGAGCTAATCTATGACTCTGGTTTGGAGAGAAAAATATGAATTGTAATTGAGGGTAAGGTTTCAATCTATGGAGCTTGGTGCGATCTTGTCAGCCTCACCATTATCACTAATTTGTATTCTGATGGAATGCACATAGCGCAATGAATTGATAAAGATTAATAAAAGAGAGAATAATGCCAGATCTTTGTGGACGTATCCCAAGGGGGTAAACCATGGTAAAAATGTGTGTCTCTATGTGGAATGTTGTTCTATTTCTTGCAGTTTCTTTGTTTATGATGAATGACTGAATATATAGTAGTAAAATGCAATGCACACTAGAATAGTTCTGATATTTACTGCATAATGAATTCTAATGAATGAACATGATTATAGAATGATAGATTTGTGATATATAAGTTATAAAATATGTCTTAAATCCCCATGAGCAACATCCCTTCCAAGGCTGCAGACATATGGGTCCTGCAGTCACCCATTAGCCATCTTGGGTGAGACTTCATTGTGCACTATGTGCGTAGTGTTTCCTTCTGGTCTATAGAAGGGCTGATGGTTTGTAGGGTTTTGTTGGAAACCTAAGGTAGAACCCAATTCATCCCAAACATCCAACAACCACAATATTTACCCACAACCAACCCATAATTATCAATGGACACAAGCATAGTGAGGATTTTGTTTTGGGAACCAACAACAACAAAATGCTCCATAATTTACCCATCGACAATTCCCATTACCTAGAAAATAATAGTAGTTGAAGCTTCCTATTAACAATCCACTACCAAGACCATAATTACCTAAACATCCCACACCTAACCCAAATAATAAAACAACTCGATCCAAAAAGGTTAAATATTGACAAAACCCTTTCCCAACCTAAGTTCACCCTGATTTTGACTTCCCTAAGGAGTTGAATAACATATATGTTAAGATCCCATCATTTCAAGTCATCAAGGATGTTCCTTTTTATGCAAGATTGTACGAGAACTATGTTTAAAGAAACCTAGAAGGAAGATGAAGGATCCTCCACTTGTTCAAGTAATTGGTTAACTTGTAGATTTGATGTTTGGAAGAGTTATTACTACCAAGTATATAGATTGTTGATGTGTACAATAACAATATATGTGTTCCTAACACTCTAATTGATTTAGGCACTTCCATAAATGTTATTACTAGAGAAATCATGGAAAATATTAAATTGACCAATCTACAACAAACTCCTACAGTTCTCCAAATGGTTGATCAATCTATTGTTAAACATAAAGGGAATATCGAGCAGAATTTATGGCTTTGCAACCAAAATCTAATCTCAAGGTTACCCCTTAATTTTAATAAGCCCTTAGTTATCCATTGTTGATGCCTATATTGGTTGTAGATATGAATATATGAATATCTATCATGGAAACTCTATCGAGAATATCCCCTGATATCCTCAAGCTAAATCAAGATCAGATTAATAAACAACTATGTGGGTGGGAAATGGGGACAATGATTATGAAGAATCTCACTTCATATCCTCATGCTAAACCAAGATCAGATTAAGAAACAACTATGTGGGTGGGAAATGGGGACAATGATTATGAAAACATCCAAAAGTCATTTATGGTTGATCTAGCCCTTGCTTTTAAAATTAAATTAATGATGGTCTCATTTGTGATGTCGTAATTGATCCTAATTCCATCAACAACAATGATGTGTGAATGATGGTGGAAGGGCTTCCAATCTCCATTGTAAAAGAAGAATATAATCATATGCCTACTTGTCTTTACCTTGAATCCCCTACACCAACCAATATGCCTATATAAATCAATCTAGGAGAAACACTCAATATAAAAAAAAAGTGGTTTTAGCGTGTGGTTCTTTGACCCATGGTTTTCTAATTCCAGTTAAGGAATTAAGTTTGTAATGTAATCCAGGTCAAAGTAATAAGGTTTTGGATATCACATAATTGTATATATTGAGGCGTGGATCTAACCATTTGTTGGTTTTATCGGTTAAGGGTTTCCAAGGTAAACTTTTGAGTACTATGTGTGAATGTTATTGTCTTACTTATGTTTTATAAAGAATATGTGTGTGCATTTCTATACTATAAAGGTTTAAAATGTACACTCATGTATTGATCCTCAAAGTCATATGTAATGATGTAGAAGGTCTTTAAACTAGTCTGACTAGCTTTCTAGAGCTAGGAGTCTTCATTAATTGTACATGCAAACCTTTGAGAGGGAATTTTTCTTATATTTACCACTTCGTCACCTTATTATTACCCCCCTTTCATATTTTTCCTTGATTTCTTAGTCCTTTTCTTTAGATATGGATTTTTAGCATAGGACTTAGAGAATGATATTTTTTAATGAAGTGGCATAGATCTAGATTCATTCTTTTACTTACTTTCTCTTCACCTCTCACCCTTTTGGATTTATTTAACTTTGGCTTACCTTGTTCCTTACTAGACATTGTTAGATGACATGTGATAATAAAAAATGAATTATATTAATATTTTTTTTATGAATGAGATGGAAGTGAAGGGGAAAAGATGACAAGTGTCAGATATGGTTATAAGGATATGGAACATGCTAACTCGACAAGATCACCAGTAATATGGTTTGACCCAAGTCATGACAACACTCATCTAAGGACAATTATTTCCCCCATCGTATAATGAGACAAAATAATAAAATTATTATTTTTAAGTATTATTAGTTCAAATCCAATGTTTATTACATTTATGACTAGGTAAGAAACCATCACACGATGTCTAAGAAAGAAACCCACACACAAGAACATAACACTTCAACTGAAATAAAGATCATGTGTGAAGTACCATGTGCAAGTACATACAACATCTGAGGTGATCAAGCAAAGGAGATGTTATACCATGGTAGAGTTAACTGAAAGAGATCATGAGTGATGTGAAGCTAGATCATCATATATTTGATGGAAGAACTAGAATATTGGGCCCGAATTGGAA
>ML800640.1:830261-859831 GCA_009831015.1 Picea engelmannii
ATTTGAAGTTGTAACAGAGTTATATGTGTAGTTATGTGAGTTGTGAAGTAGTTTAACTCAGTTAAGTGAGTTAAGCTCAGTTGTACTAGTTGTAACTGAACTTACACTAATGAGACTTCAATGAATTAATTATTAATTAATTCGCAATCAATGATCTCACTTGCAACTGAAGATTTACCACTGTTAACTACATCCATGTCAAATCCAATTTGAAGTTGTAACAGAGTTATATGTGTAGTTATGTGAGTTGTGAAGTAGTTTAACTCAGTTAAGTGAGTTAAGCTCAGTTGTACTAGTTGTAACTGAACTTACACTAGTGAGACTTCAATGAATTAATTATTAATTAATTCACAATCAATAATCTCACATGCAATTGAAGATTTACCACTGTTAACTACATGCATGTCAAATCCACTACATGCAATCACACTGTGCCCATAAGCAATGGGCAACTTGTTTCATGATCCATGATATACATAATATATGATAGTAGGGTTTTTAGCTTTATGATTTCTCTGTGTTATGTGCGAATGATCTTTCTTCTTGATATTGCAATTGGCGATTGTGTTTTAAATTAACAATGGCATATAATTGTTAGATCAGGAGAATCCAGGCAATACATAATTTGTATTAAAATTTCTACATATAATACATTAATATATTTTAACTAATTTTACCCTCATTACATCCTTGAAATGAGGGGAAGTACTTGGGGATTTTCTTAATATTATGGAATTCAATTGATACCATTTTAGTAATGAATAATATTGACTTGAAAGATTAATTCATTTGTTAAAAATTTGGTTGTTGCTTCTAGAGATGCTCTACAACTAGTATGACGGAGAAGTGGTCACTTTAGTGTTGTTATATTTAAAAAATGTTAAAGTGGACTCAATTAATAAAAACAAAAATTGCACACTCTATTATATATATCATATTTACTATTACTTTAATAAATTCACTGCAAACCTTTAACACTCTAATTTGTTCCTTGATGGTGTACAACATTTCATCCAAAACACCATTATAACACTACTAAATTCAACGTGAAAGTGTGTGTTATGAAATAATTATTGTTATTGTTATGAAATTTATTAATATATTTTTTTTACTAAGCAGTATACTCCCTAAATGGGAGAATGAGAATATGAAATCCCTTTTTGATAAAAAAAGCCAAAGACAGGGAGTTTCTTCCTCGCGATTCAGTTCTAAAATGGAAAGCTAGAAAGGAAGATGCAGGGAAGCATAGAAAATTAGACCATCTTTGGTTTGGACTATTCAAAATTGCAGTTGTTGAGGGAAAAAACTTATTCTCACTGGAAAATATTGATGGAGAAATTCTTGACTCTCCTATCAATGTGCGTTATTTAAAACATTTCATGTAGTAGTTACATTTTAGATTTCCATTCTATATATCAGATTGGATTGACATTGGCATTTTAATTTTCAATTATTCCTTTCTTTTTGTAAATTACCCGAGTCATTTGATCATATGTTGTAAACATTTTCAATAAGTTTATGATTGCTTGATATCATTGAAATGAAATATAAAAACATTTGTATCACATATCATCTCTATTCTACAATATTTTCTGACATTTTGCATTTTAATCCTCTTGTAGAATAGATTTTGTTGAACAAGAGATGAGGTTGAATAAAAAAGTCAACACTCGTTTTTCAAACATTTGATTTCTCTAAAAATAGGTGATAAATGAATAATCTACCTTGCTAGAAATTCAAAAGGAAAATAAGGTATGAGTTCTTACTCTTCTTATAGTTCAAACAAAATTTTAAGAAAACCTTTTTTGAAATGAATGTGAAGGAAGTTTCTCTCATGATAATATTATCACCTGACCTAAAAATCAGAGAGGCATAAAATTACAACTTAAATTGTCATGCTGATAAATTGGAGCCACTATAGGAAGGGGCATAAAAAATGTTGAATGATATTGATGCAACGAAGGGGTAGATTGGAAAAATTAGCATGGAGTCTAAAGATTTGTTGAAGGAGCACATCACTATGAAGATTGTGGAGTCTATAGCAAAGAAGAGCGCACAAGTAAACAATCGATTTGAAGATATTGTAGGAAAATTCCATGTGCTGGAGAAGTCAGTTGCAACACACCCAACCCCTTGGAATTTTCCTACAATATCTTCAAATCGACGGGGCATCAAATTTTTGCTTTTCCTTGGTTCAGTTTTGGTCCCTTACTAAGAAAAACACTCTCATTCTTCTCTCTCGAAGATCACATCTTCCCATATGTGCTTAAACCAACTAGTGGGGTCCTCCTCATGACCTCGGGATAAAAATTGGGAGATAAGAGTCTACTTAGCAAAGGTTTCAACACTTTGGAACTCCTGGACTTCAAGGGTTCCAAAAGTGTTGTTGAATTCCCAAATCATCGAAGAACAGAGGAAATCAATGGTCCACGTCCTCCATCAAGATCCTACTTTTAAGGTGGGGGCTTCAACATTCAACACAAAACACACCTTTTTACTAATCCCCAATGTACCAGAATCTCGCCACGTGGCCTTAGCTATTCAACGATCGACGTTCGACATTGAACATTCTACGTTTTGGCGTTTCGACGGTCGGTGGTCTTCATTTTATATTTTTGATGTTTCGACGATCGACGTTGGGATTTGATCATTTGATGATTGATTATCCTCATTGTACCCTCCTCAGTTATACTAGTTCAAACTTACGAACTCCTGAAATCATCCAGACTCCCATAGTTCCAGACACATCACTAGCCATGTTGGCGAGGCGGGCATGAACCAAAATTTGACATGCGGCGAGGGTCAAGGGGTGATATGTGTCCTCATTAGGGGCTGACACATGTCGTGATCTAACATGCATAAGGGGTCAGTGAATTGACCAAATCTGGGTGACACATGGCACCTTAGTTGCAGGTCCACGTCACTCGAGATGACATCAGTGAACCATGTCAACCTCCCATCATACGGTTGGGAGTTATCCACGTGGATCCATAGATCCACGGTCCTTATTGCTTCACATCTCTAGGATTTAGAGCTTATCAATGCCTCTCTATGAAATTCCCCTGAAGAGCCAAGTCTCCGGACTCTTGGATCTGCCACCACACGTCCTCTTCCTACCAACGACCGAGATTTATTTTGACGTTTGTGACTTCATTGATTTTCACACTTCGTAGACTCTTGGATAGGTACCTCTGGAGTATGAAGTCTCCATACAACAAGATTTCTTGCCACGTACCCACTCATCCAATGGTCCTAGTTCAACGAACAACCTTTGACAGTGGATGAAAAGGACCATGTGTCTCTCCATGACGCATTCCTGATCAATTAGTTAATCAAGGGTGATTCCTTAGATAGATGACTCAAAGGGGTACCGAGAATCCAAATATCGATTATCCATGTCACTTTGACATTCAGGTGTTCAACATGTATCTTTCATCTTTTCATTTAGACCACACTGGATCTATTGCCACATGTATCTAGCACCTACAACCAAGATTTACTCTGGCTTGCAGAACTCCAGGGAAACTCATGCACCCCTATATCGTTGAATACCCAGAATTCTGGATAACTGTTGATCTGCGGACACGTGTCCCTCCATTCTCAACGGTCCAGATTAACTTCGCAAATCCGACATTCTGGAATTTTAGCGCTAGACCACTCCTATTCTCCCTAAGTCGAACTTCTCTGAAACTCTTAACGCTTCCCTTCCTAAGTCTGATCTAATGACAGAGAGGGATCTACACTGGATCCCCAGATTGAAAACCCTCATCGATTCACACCTTTAGCCTTCAGTTGTTTTGGAGGATTATGGGGATATAAGTCCCGAAGTCCTGAAGAGATAGCTCCTTTTGGACCAACGCAGGGTTCCTAGGCCCTAGTCACATGGGTCCTTTGGGAAATCTTATAGGCTAGGCACAAATTCGTTTGCAACAACTGGGTTAAGAACATGAGATTGAGCCCTCAGTCATATGGGTGGTTAGTCTTAAGGGAAATGCCCTTCTCCCACATAGATGGACTTGGCATTCCTGCTAAGGAGAATTCAAAGAATTGACGAGACTTAGGCATTTTAGTTACTCCTATCCTGACTATCTTGCGAGCTCACATACCATGACTCTCTAAAAATTAAACTGAGATAAATCAAAGATCATATAGATATAATAATCTACAGAAACCAAAGATCATTTCTAATAACTGTTCAAATACTAAAAGACTTAATCATAAACACATATGTCTCATCATCACATCCAATATATTACACAGAGTATGAAAATACTTATCAGAACTAGAAAATTTGAAGAAACTGCTTAAAGGGGTGCATGTTTCCTCCCAACCATAGTCACAACCACTCCTATCGGATTTTCCACTGGCCACCCTTGAGCTATACCATGATTCTTTCTCTTTTCTCCATGACATTTAGGGACAAAGGTTATTCTCCTCCTCCCATAGGAAATTGGCAACTGGTTTTCTCTATTCCAAGCAAGGAGGTCTACATGAGTATTTCCTCAATCACTCATCATCCTTGATTATATACTTGCATCCAAACCCTACCCATGGATTCTTTCACCCAAAATGAGCTTACTGATCAACGTTTCCTCTCTACTCCAGAGTCTAATTGTCCTTCTCTTATTGGGAGAGTGTTTTCTCTCCTCTGTTATCTCCCAGATCTATCTCCGTCCCCCGAATTACCTCCTTTCTTTCCTTCCTAAACAAGGTTGCATGGGTATGAATCCAAATTCATGGTCAGGCCTGGAAGCCTTATAGATGG
Source organism: Picea engelmannii (assembly GCA_009831015.1). NCBI lineage: Eukaryota > Viridiplantae > Streptophyta > Pinopsida > Pinales > Pinaceae > Picea > Picea engelmannii. The sequence continues at coordinate 835,027 of ML800640.1, forward strand.
GTACCCTGCACCATATCTTCATTAACTCTTAAGGATGGCCTTCCAACTACCAACTTGACTAGTAATTTATTTCTGGGTCAAAGGATTGTTGAGAAATTACACCTAGTAGGTATTGGTCTGGTGAGGGTCATCTTAAATATTCTTGGTTTTTCCTCACCATCTCTTTCATAGAACCCATGGTCTATCTTGGAAAAGTTCCCCCCCTTTCAAAAATTGTGCAACACATATCAAATTTATATTAATAAAAAAAAATTCATACATTGATACCTTTTATACAAAGGTTAATCAAATCAAACATTCACACATATTTAGTTCGCCATAGTCCCTTGGCTAGTTATAGTTATATTTACAAAATAGGGGAAACAATGGTATTACAATCCCCTCCCCCTTAAAGGAACATCATCATCGATGTTATATCTATCGATGTGCTATGTATGTACAGAAGTAAACAAAAATGGATATGCGTATCTCATGGAATCCTCCATTTTCCATTTGGCCTCATCTGGGACAAAGTGTTTCCACTACACCTTGACATGTGCAATGTTTATGTTCCTGAGTGGGGTTTCCTTCCTGTTTATTATGCATTGAGTTTCTGGTAGGAATTCTCCCTCGAGTTCCACCTGAATCACATACCAATCAATAATATGATTAGAATCATGTACATACTTCTTTAATAAAGAAACATGGAAAAAATTATGTTTCTTCATTGTGGGAGGAAGTGCTAGCCGATAGGATGCTGGTCCCACTCTATCCAAAACTTCAAAGGGTCCACAATACTGAGGTTCCATCTTGGCACAAGCTCCCATCCTCAAAGAGAATTTCACAGGTCTGACTCAGAGATACACATGATCCCCTACTTTGAACTCTCTAGGAGTCCTTTTCAGGTCTGCATAGCTCTTTTGTCTATCTTGGGCTATCTTCAAATTTTTCTTGACCTGAATCACTTGTTGTTCAATTTCCTTTAACATATGTGGGTCGATTGTAACTATGTATATCAGGTTGTTCCATCTGATTGGAATGTTAGATTGCCTTCCATAGAGGGCTTCAAAAAGGATCATTTTTAATGACTCTTGATATCCATTGTTGTAGGAAAATTCTACGAGTGTTAGGTAGTCCTCCCACTTCTTGGGTTGATGCATTAAATGAATCCTCAACATGTTTTCTAATACTTGGTTTACCCTCTCTATATTCCCATCAGTTTGAGGGTGATAGGATGTACTAAAGAGCAATTTTGTTTCAAAACCAGCAAACATAGATTTCCAAAAGTTTGAAGTAAACTTTGTATCTCTTTCGGATATAATTTCCTTAGGCATAGCATACAGTCTGAATATCTATTTCATGAAGTTGATGGAAATATATATTGCCTTGCAAGTTGAATTGACGGGTATGAACTAAGCATCATTGCTTGGTTTTTCCAAAACTACCATGATGGCATCATTCTGTTTGGTTGATCTTGGTAATCTTGTGATGAAATCCATGGAGATGGTTTCCCATTTCCATTCGGGAATTGGTCGAGGTTGAAATAGCCCTGATGGATGTCAATGCTCTACCTTGACTTCCTGACATTCTAGACACTTAGCTAAGTAATTAGCTTTGTCTTTTTTCAATACGGGCCAATAAAATAGTTTCCCAGCGGTTGCGATCATTTTCTGATAACCAGGATGACCAATATATGGTGTCTTATGTAGTTCATCCATTATGAACCTATTCAAGTCGTCACAATTTTGAATATACAATATTCCCTTATAAGTCAACATGTCATCATTAATCATCTGATAGCCTTCGTACTTCAGCCATGTGGGTTCTTGCTTTAGGTATGATGTCACAGTCTTGAAAAATGCATATGTTTCTTGTGCAGTTTTGACCCTCTCTTTGATATCTGATTCACTGGCTCTCACAGCTGCCAAGTGAAATAATTTCATACTTCTTATACTAAGGGCATCAACCACCCATTTCTCCTTTCCTTTGATATTTCTTATCTCAAAATCAAACTCACTAAGGAGATCAAACCACCTAGCTTGTTTCACATTGAGTTTTGGTTGGTCAAACAAATACCTCAATCCACTATGGTCTGTCATAAGTACAACTCTCCTACCTAAGAGGTAATGCCTCCATATTTTTAAATCATGCACTATGGAATCCAATTCCATATCATGGGTCACATAATTCACTTCATGCTCATTCAATTTTCTAAATTGGCAACAAATCACATGTCCTTCTTGCATAAGGACTGCTCAGAGCCCTTCCTTGTAGGCACCTGTACACACAAGGAAGTCTTTGTTTGGATCTGCAATCTTCATTACAAGCGCATTGGTTAGAAATTATTTTAGTTCTTGAAATATTCCCTCACATTCTGATGTCCAAATGAATTTAACCCCCTTTTTCTGAAGGGAGGTGATCGGGCAACCAATCTTGGAGAATCTTTTTATGAATCTCCTATAGTATCCTTCTATGCCCATAAAGGATATGATATCAGATACATCCTTTGGGGTAGGCCAATCCATAATGGATTTAATCTTGTCAGGATCAACTGCCACTCCTTCCTCATAAATAACATGGCCTAAGTAATGGACTTGTTTTTGGAAAAAGTCACACTTACTAAGCTTTACATAAAGTTGATGTTCTCTTAGTACTTGGAGTATTATATTGATATGTTATTCATGCTCTTCCCTATTCTTGGAATATATTAGGATATCATCAATGAAAACCAACACAAACCTATCCAAAAAATTTCTGAATATGTTATTCATTAAGAAGATAAAATTGGTTGGTGCATTGGTAAGCCCAAATGGCACCACCACAAATTCATAGTGACCATATCTTGTCCTAAAGGATGTCTTGTGGATATATTCATATTTAATTCAGACCTAATGGTATCCAGACCTAAAGTCAATCTTGGAGAAGATTGTAGCACCCCTTAATTGGTCAAACAAGTCATCGATCCTTGGAAAGGGATACTTATTCTTGATGGTCATATTATTGAGTTGTCTATAATATATGCACAGTCTGAGTGTGCCATATTTATTTTTCACAAACAAGGCTAGTGCTCCCCATGGAGATACACTAGGCTGGATGTAGCCTTTGTCCAACATCTCCTTCAACTATAGTTTGAGCTCAACTAGCTCTAGTGTACCCATTCTATAGGGTGTTCTAGACATTGGCATTGATCTTGGTACAAGTTCTATTGAAAAGACAATATCCCTTCTTGGAGATAGACCTGGTACCTCTTATGGGAATACATCTTTATATTCGCTTAATATGGGATGATTCTCTAGGATGGGTTTTTCATTCCCAACAAACTTTAGTACATGTATTGCATACAAGGGATATCCCTTTTTGCAATACTTATTCACTTGGAGGGTTGATATTTGTCTCACTGAGACAATATTTTGAATCCCTTGTACAGTTACCCTCCTTCCTTCTTCATTTTCACACTCCAAAGTTTTACTGTAACAATCCAACATGGTCTTGTGGGCAACCAACCATTCCATGCTAATCAACAAGTCATAAGATCCTAGAGGAAGTATGTTTAGGTTCTCTTGGGTGGGAAACCCACTCATGACAAATTGGCATGCTAGTATGACCTCTGTTACTTTTCTTTTGGTTCCAATGGCTAGATGTACCAACCATGATTTAACATGTTTAACTTGTTGAAACTTACATTTCTCAACATTTTGAGTGGAAACATAACTCAAATTAGAACCAAGGTCAATTAAAATGGAAACATGATGGTTGGAAATCATACCTTTCATCTCCACCATTGAAGCTTGGCGGTCAGCTTTTCTATTATCCAAGGCTACATAAATTTGTGGCAGGCTCCTAGCCACATCATTGATTGTGGTAGTCTCTTGGATGTTTTATACCCTCCCATTGTTCTATTGGCTATGAAGATAGTCCCTTAGAATATGTTCCTCTCCACAACCCCAACATTTCAAGGGTTCTCTCTTTGTGTTATTAGTATTACTTGGAGCTGATATGAATGGTTTATTTCCACTCTGGGATGGAAATTTTTTTTGATACACACTTTTGGTAGGAAGGCTCATCCTAGAGCTCTTACTAGGGTTCTTAAATCTTGAGGGTTTAAACCCCTTCTTCTTGAATCTCAAATTGTTTTTCTTCTTCCAATCTTCATGGGGTTTTGTCTTACTCTTGAATTTCTCATATCAATACCTTGCTTTTCAAATAGTATATTCTAAGGTCTTTGGCTAATCAAACTCAATTTTGTCCTGGTAGGACTGAGGTAATCCACTAATAAATTTTTGCATATTTACCTTTTCATCCTTTATGTAGGGCACATACCTCATCAGTTTGAGAAATTTGTTGATATACTCATCTATGGTGAGTTGTCCCAACTTGAGTTCATAGAACTCCTTGGTATTTCCATCAAAGCACTTTTTTGACAAGTACTTCTTCTTAAAGTATTTCTCAAATTGTTTCCATGAAAAGTCCTTCTCATGGACTCCTTTCACATTCCTAAGGTCCTCCCACCAAATGGAAGCTTTCCCATTCAGGTTGAAAATGGCTATCCAAGCCTTTAAGTTTTCAGAGTAGTCATGGACTCTGAAGTACTTCTTCAAACCGAGTAGCCAACCTTCTGCTTCTTCCCTCTTCTTAATCTCTTCATCGAAGGTGGGTGGTTTGGACATTTTTAATTCTTTAGTGTCACGAATCTTGGAATGTTTCCTCTTCTTTCCTCTTGTATGAGAATGAGAACTAGTTTTTCCACTAGAAGATTCCTTAGAGTTGTTAGTGTTTTTATGAGAGGAATATTCCATTGGATGTCTCTTAGCTCCATGTTGGGCCTTCTTTGAGGTGCTCCTCCTGGTGTGGCCACTTTCAGAACCATGCCTCTGTATCTCAGGTGGAATTGGATTTTTCTTAGTATGATGGTTGTCCACATGACTAGTAGCTGGACCATGTTGTAGTTGCCTTTATATATCTGATAGAATTTGCAGTAAGACTACATTAATTTCAGTCTGCTTTTGCTGCTCCTTGATCAAGTTTTTGTTCTTAGCCTTATAACTTTGTAATTATTCCATGAGGCTTCTTACAATTTTGGCCAAATCTGGAGGGGTTTCCACCACCATCCTTTCATCATATTCTTCCTATCTATTATGGGAGCTCTCCCCCAACTCCTGATGTGTCACCATCCTTTGTGTTGTAGTTCTCCTGTTGTTCATCGACTGCTTGAGTGATGATAAAACATTTTATGTTAGTTACTAATCTACCAATTCATGAAAAAAACATATCATTGCCAGGTGAAGTTAGTTCTTTATTTGGAAATATTAGCAACCTATAGTGCAGGCTTCCAAAACATCTATCAACAATAGAAGGTTTCCGTTCCTATCTTCAATAGAGGTTCAAAAAAGTTTCTTATAGAGGGGGGTAAGGTAGGGTGTTACCCCATAATCTTTCTAATAATGTTTTTATGCGACTCATGCATGATCCCAAGCAAGCCAAGTGTTATTTCCATGATCTGATACTAATTTGTAACACACCCAACCCCTAAATACCCTTTTATAGGGATGGGGCATCAAATTTTCACTTTTCGTTGGTTCATTTTTGGTCCCTTACTAAGAAAAACCCTCTCATTCAACTCTCTCAAAGTTTACATCTTCCCCTACTGATGCAGGAGCATCTCTCCATGTCAGCTAGTCAGCCAAACAACCATGCCAGTGAATTCAAATCGCGCGCTAAGAGAGAGGCGCAACCTCATTTAAATCTGAATTCAATGTAACTTTAATGTCTAGGTTGGTGAGCCATAGAAGTCGGGCCTTTGTGTAGGCATTAGGTAGATCGGCTTTAATGCTAGATCGGTTGAGATCTAGATCTAGATGCTAGACTAGACAACCATTTATTGTAATTGAATAGAGTAGGTAGACCTGGAGGGAAGCGCTCTAAGAGCCCCCTCAGGTAAGAGAGATTATTGGATCTCATTTTTGGAGAAGTTGTAATGGTTGTAAGAGGAGAGCTAGAGAGAGCTCAGGAACACCATTGTAATTACAGGCATTTTCCATTGTTAATATAGCAGAGCAGTTTTTCCTGCATTTCTGTTTTGAATGGATGTCTGTGTGTGTTCTTTATGTATGCTATAGATGTATGTTAGGCATTTGCAGGAGTGTGTTTGATTCCAGGGTGAAGGTCTTTGAGGTTTCATGCCAGGAGGGCGTGATAGAGTATTGCGGTCTCTAAATACCGGTGCACTAAGGATGCACTTTTGAACATTGTGGGTTCAGACAAAGGCATGCTGAGGCACAAGAGTTGGAGTCAACAACTCAGGAGGAAGACCTTTGAGGTTGCTGAACACCTCAGGAAGCAAGGTTGTGTGGGAGAAGACACAGTTGCAGACAGAATCTCTTAGGAGTTCTGTAAGGCTCTTCCAAGAGGGTATTGAGCATAGGCACAAGGTGCAGTTGGAGGAACTCTGCTGTGAGTTCAGAAGACAGAATCTCTGAGGAGTTCTGTAGAGCTCTACCAAGTGGGCATTGAGCATATTCACAGTGGTGCATTTGAGGAAGGAACTCTGCTGGGAGTTCAAAGGAAACAGAATCACTGAGGAATCTATGAAGCTTTACCAGGAGGGCATCGAGCAGGTGCATAGGTGCACAGGAGAAGAAGACAGAACTGTTGAACGTTCTGTGAAAGAGGAACTCTGTCAGGAGGGCATCGAGTCAGGGTGCAGGCATGAACAGAGAGGAGAGAACTCTTTGAGTTCTACTACTAGAAGGAAGAATCCACTGAAGGATCTTCACTGGGTTGCTGAGCACCCAGAAGAACTCAACAATTTAGTTGCTTGAGCAGCAGGACAACCAAGAAGGCATCAATTTCTCCATCTGAGGGAGAGGAAGGAAAAAATCCCTTAGGGGTCTGAGTGTTTGCAAAAAATTAGGATGGATAGCACCAGTGAGTGCATCTGAAGACTCTGCAAGGAGTGCAGGAGTTGGGAGAATCCTTTGAGGATTCAAAGACAAAAGCTCAGAAAGGGCAGCGTTCTGATACGCACAGCGGAACTCACAGTCATGGAGTTCGTGGAGACGAAGCAAAGGTCGAGGCCTGTGAGAATGTGAATTTCCCCCAAGGTTGGGAAGAAAGCGTAGAGGCTCAGGAGAGCATAGAAGCCATTGGATCGGCAGAAAAAAGAAATTTGGACCATTGATTTCTACGTCCAAGAGGAGCTCAGGAGGAGCCCACAGAAGGAAGAGATTGTGAACCGTCGGATGTTCACATAGAAATCCCGCCAGCCGTTGGATCGGGAGAAGGTGCATAGAGTTTAGCCTATGGAGGAGCACGTAAGAGGAACATATATGAGCCTTCAGATCTGGAGCAAAGTTCCCGTTAGCCGTCAGATCTACGGAAGCTGCGGGGAAGTTAACCTCTCAGACAGAGGAGAAATCCTGACAAGAGATGGAGTCATCAGGATATTGGCCATTGGGAAATTGGAGTTCCTGAGGTCGTAAGAATCGGGACTCTTTGAGTCTCGAAGCGCGAGAGTTGATCTCAACCATCCATCAGGGGGGACGTGTGGAAGCGATCGAGCGCCACTAGGGAAATCTTGACAGGAGGTCATTCATTGGAGGATTGGGAATCGGAGTTTCACGAGTCCCGTGAACATTAGCAGTTGGAGTCGTGATATCGCGAAACTCGATACTTCGACAGGCAGAGTACAACTGCGCGAGGCCATAGAGGAGTGAGGAGTACATGTGGCAGGTCAAAGGCCGAGAGCCATCGGAGGACCGGCACATCAGGAATCGGTAAATCGGTATTCCCGTGGACAAAGGATCGGGGAAATCCAGGTCAAAAACCCTGGCATAATCTGAGCCGTTCGTTCAGAGGGACAGGTGTCAGAGATCCAAAGAGATTCAACATAGCAGTCATCGGGAAATCGAAGTTCCCGAGGACAAGAAAATTGGGACATCGAAAGTCTCGAAATCCCGGAGGAATCGAGACCATCCATTTGGAAGGGACGCGTGGAGGAGATCGACGTCATTAGGAAAGGGCTGATAAGGAAGCCGTCCATCGATGTTTGGCCCATCGGGATATCGGAAATCCCGTGGATGTGGTGTTTACGCCTTTTGAAATCGTGAATCGCGAAACCCCGATCAGTGGGGGACAACTGTCAGCACATCAGGGCAGAGGAAAGAGCCATAGTGGAAGCCAGTTGTCAGTGCAGTGGAGAGTCAGGAATCGAAGGATCGCAGATCCAAGGGGCCATTGTATTTTTGCATTGAAAATCCCGAAACCCCGATGCAAGGATAAGACATAAGGCTGCGGTCTTATGTGAGAATGGTCGTGTGGACCAGGGCATAGCCAGGAGGGGCTAAGGCCAAGCAGAGAGCTTATCAGTGATCCGGGAATCGAGAATACAAAAACTCTCGACATCAAGAAGGACAAAACCCTGAACCCCAAAACTTAAGTCGGGGACAACCACAGTTAGGTGGAGAAGGCCATGTGGAGGAAAAAAAGGACCTGTGGTCTGGGTCAGATTTTCATAGTGATTCCTGAGGGGATTCAAAGAGCCACTTCATCTCAGAAGAGGAAAATTGAGTGATCCTGAGAGCAGGAGGTCGGGTGGAAGCCCTCACTGCGTCAAGTGGTATCAGAGATTGATTCTTGTCTGTATATCTCAGGCAGGAAGAGGAAGGAAGAGAATACTCTGATACACATCAAGTGGTATCAGAGAAGGATTTCATCTGTAGATTTCAGGTGAAGCAGGAAGGAGGAAGACATAGTTGCTGAAGACTATGTAGATGGTTGTTTGCAGGTAGGCGACAATCCATAGACAGTCAGGAGGATTGTAGGATGAAGCTGGTAGAACTCTTAGTGCAGAGTGACAGCAACAGATTTTCCATGAGGGAAAACAAAGGTAGCAAGATGGCTATTGAAGGCCATAGGTATGATGGGAGGAGAGCGCTATGGAGCCAAGAGGACATGGATGAAGAGCTCGCATATATAAAGAGAGAATTAGCGAGGCTCAAACTGAAGCTACGACAGGATAAGAAGATGGTTCAGGCATGTGAACCAGAGACTGGGGAAAGTCTCGATGATTTCGAAAATGAATTGGGATCAGCTAAGGATCTCAAGCACTGCCAGGAGGGAAGAGAAGAAATTCCAGTTTTCCAGGAGGGAAACAAGTTGGGATCAGTGCGAGGTCTCACGGACTGTCAGGAGGATAGCCAGGGAATTTCACATTGCCAGCTGGGCAATGATAAGAGGTCGTTGCGGGATCTCGAAGACTGCCAGGAGGGCAGCAGAAGCATCTTAAACTGCCAGGTGGGCAGAGATGAAAATCTGAGACTGTCTGAAAGTCTCATGGACTCCGAGGAGAGTTCAATTCAGCAGGGATTTTTGATGAAGATGGGATCGGTTGATCTCATAGTCTTCCAGGAGAGCAGAAGGGACATCCCATATTGCCAGGTGGGCAGGGATGAGCAGGTGAATTTGGATCAGCCCAAGAAGCTGACAGAGCAGATGAGACTGTCTGAGGGTCTCATAAATTCAGAGATGAATTTATATCAACAGGTGCAGCTGACAGAAAAGGAGGAAGATCAGGATGGTATTCTGATGATTGGGGGAATTGGAGTATTCCTACCATTTTCCCAGGAAGAGGCAGAAATTTGTGTTGTGGGTGCAACAACAGCAGAAGAACAGTCGGTTGAGACTGTCAGAGAGGAATTGGACCAGGTGTTTGAGACTGCCCAAGCAGAAGAGGACGAAGAGGAGAATGAGCATTCAGAGGAATGGCTCAATGACTTCAACCAATAAGCTAAGGAAGTTGTAGCGTTGAAGCTGACAGCAAAAGAAGCAGCAGAGGATGACGAGCGTTCTGAGGAATGGCTCAGCATTTTCAGCCAAGAAGCTGAAGAGACTGCAACTTGGGAGTTTGCAACAAAAGAAGAAAAAAGGGCAGGCAACATTTTCTTTGTTGATCTGTGGGAACAGATTGAAGCCCTGGAGGAAAGGGTGAAAGTGCAGAGTGTGCACATCCAACAGGTGAAGTTGGAAACTAATGAAGGAGGCATGGGAGATCATGGTGATCTTCTCATGTGCCAAAAAGTTTTGCAGCTAAGGAGACTGCATGAACAGAGCCAGCCACTGGAGCAGCTGGATGCAGTGATCGAAGAGATCATGGAGCTGATGTTGAGGTTAGTAGAGACTGCCAGCGAGGAGCAGCTGGGCAGAAAAGAAGCAGCAATAGAAGGAAGATGGAGCAGATGGAAAGCTCCAGATGTTTGTTTGGGATCCAAGAGGATTTCCAACCCCTTAGAGGGGAAGGGCATGAGCAGGAGCTCATGATTTTGTAGCTGAGGAGTTTGATGCAGGAGCATCTCTCCACGTCAGCCAGCCAGCCAGCCAGCCAGCCACGCCAGTGAATTCAAATCGCGCGCTAAGAGAGAGGTGCAGCCTCATTTAAATCTGAATTCAATGTAACTTTAATATCTAGGCTGGTGAGCCATAGAAGCCCTGCCTTTGTGCAGGCATTATGTAGATCGGCTTTAATGCTAGATCGGTTGAGATCTAGATCCAGATGCTAGACTAGACAACCATTTATTGTAATTGAATAGAGTAAGTAGACCTGGAGGGAAGCGCTCTAAGAACCCCCTCGGGTAAGAGAGATTATCGGATCTCATTTTTGGAGAAGTTGTAATGGTTGTAAGAGGAGATCCAGAGAGAGCTCAAGAACACCATTGTAATTATAGGCATTTTCCATTGTTAATATAGCATAGCAGTTTTTCCTTCATTTCTGTGTTGAATGGATGTCTGTGTGTTCTTTATGTATTCTCTAGATGTATGTTAGGCATTTGCAGGAGTGTGTTTGATTCTAGGGTGAAGGTCTTTGAGGTTTCATGCCAGGAGGGCGTGACAGAGTACTGCGGTCTCTAAATACTGGTGCACTAAGGATGCACTTCTGAACACTGCGGATTCAGACAAAGGCGTGCTGAGGCACAAGAGATGGAGTCAACAACTCAGGAGGAAGACCTTTGAGGTTGCTAAACACCTCAGGAAGCAAGGCTGTGTGGGAGAAGACACAGTTGCAAACATAATCTCTTAGGAATTTTGTAAGGCTCTGCCAAGAGGGTATTGAGTACAGGCACAAGGTGTAGTTGGAGGAACTCTGCTATGAGTTCAAAAGACAAAATCTCTGAGGAGTTCTGTAGATCTCTGCCAAGTGGGTATTGAGCATATGCACAGTGGTGCATTTGAGGAAGGAACTTTGCTGGGAGTTCAAAGGAAACAAAATCACTGAGGATTCTGTGAAGCTCTGCCACGAGGGTATCGACCAGGTGCATAGGTGCACAGGAGAAGAAGACAGAACTGCTGAACGTTCTGTGAAAGAGGAACTATGTCGGGAGGGCATCGAGTCAGGGTGCAGGCAGGCACAGAGAGGAGAGAACTCTTTGAGTTCTAATACTAGAAGGAAGAATCCACTGAAGGATCTTCACTGGGTTGTTGAACACCCAGAAGAACTCAGCAATTTAGTTTCTTGGGCAGCAGGACAACCATGAAGGTGTCAATTTCTCCATCTGAGGGAGAGGAAGGAAACAATCCCTTAGGGGTCTGTGTGTTTGCAAAAACTCAGGATGGATAGCACCAACGAGTGCATCTGTAGACTCTACAAGGAGTGCAGGAGTTGGGAGAATCCTTTGAGGATTCAAAGACAGAAGCTCAGGAAGGGCAGCGTTCTCATATGCATAACAGAACTCACAGTCATGGAGTTCGCGGAGACGAAGAAAAGGTCGAGGCCTGTGAGAATGTGAATTTCCCCCAAGGTTGGGAAGAAAGTGCAGAGGCTCAGGAGAGCACAACAGCCATTGGATCAGTGGAGAAAAGAAATTTGGACTGTTGATTTCTACGTCCAAGAGGAGCTCAGGAGGAGCCCACAGAAGGAAGAGATTGTGGACCGTTGGATGTTCACATAGAAATACCGTCAGCCGTTGGATCGGGAGAAGGTGCACATAGTTTAGCCTCTGGAGGAGCACATAAGAGGAACAGATCTGAGCCGTCAGATCTGGAGCAAAGTTCCCATTAGACGTCATATCTGCGGAAGCTGTAGGGAAGTTAACCTCTCAGACAGAGGAGAAATCCCGACAAGAGCTGGAGTCATCAGGATATTGGCCATCGGGAAATCGGAGTTCCTGAGGTCGTAAGAATCGGGACTCTTTGAGTCTTGAAGTGCGAGAGTTGATCTCAACCGTCCATCAGGGGGGACGTGTGGCAGCGATAGAGCACCACCAAGGAAAGCTTGACAGGAGGTCATTCATCAGAGGATCGGGAATCGGAGTTTCACGAGTCTTGTGAACATTATCAGTTGAAGTCGCGATATCACAAAACATGATACTCCGGCAGGCAGAGTACAACTGCGCGAGGCCATAGAGGAGCGAGGAGTACAGGTGGCAGGTCAAAGGCCGGGAGCCGTCGGAGGACCGACGCATCAGGAATCGGTAAATCGGTATTCTCGTGGAAAAAGGATCGAGGAAATCCAGGTCAAAAACCCCGGCATAATCTAAGTTGTTCGTTCAGAGGGACAGGTGTCAGATATCCGAAGAGAGTCAGCATAGCAGTCATCAGGAAATTGGAGTTCCTGAGGACAAGAAAATTGGGACATCGAAAGTCTCGAAATCCCGGAGGAATCGAGACCGTCTATCTGGAAGGGACACGTGGAGGAGATCAGCGTCATCAGGAAAGGGTCGATAAGGAAGCCCTCCATCGATGTTTGGCCCATCGGGATATCGGAAATCCTGTGGATGTGGTGTTTACGCCTTTTGAAATCGCAAATCGCGAAACCCTGATGAGTGGGGGACAACTGTCAGCACATCAGGGCAGAGGAAAGAGCCATAGTGGAAACCAACTGTCAGTGCAGCGGAGAGTCGGGAATCGGAGGATCGAAGATCCAAGGGGCCATTGTATTTTGGCATTGAAAATCCCAAAACCCCGACGCAAGGATAAGACATAAGGCTACGGTCTTATGTGAGAACGGTCATGTGGACCAGGGCATAGCCAGGAGGGGCTAAGGCCGAGCGGAGAGCTCATCGGTGATCGGGGAATCGAGAATACAGAAACTCTCGACATCAAGAAGGAAAAACCCCCTAACCCCGAAACTTAAGTCGGGGACAACCATGGTTAGGTGCAGAAGGCTGTGTGGAGGAAAGAAAGGACCTGTGGTCTGGGTCATATTTTCATAGTGATTCCCGAGGGGATTCAAAGAGCCGCTTCAACTCAGAAGAGGAAAATTGAGCGATCCTGAGAGCAGGAGGTCGGGTGGAAGCCCTCACTGCATCACCTACGCACTTAAAACAACTAGCGGAGTCCTTCTCATGACCTCAGGTTTAAAACCGAGAGCTAAGAGCCTTCTTAGCAAAGGTTTCAACACTTGGAAACTCCCAGACTTCGAGGGTTCCAATAGTGTTTTCGAATTCCCAGATTGGTCAACAATGGAAGAAATCAATGGCCCATGTCCTCCATCGAGATCCTATGGTTAAGGAGGGAACTTCAACGTTCATCACATAAAACACCTTTTTCCTAGTCCCCGAAGTCCCAGAATCTCTCCACGTGGCCTTAGCCATTTGATGATTGGCATTTGATGTTGAACGTCCTATGTTTCGATAGTCGACGGTCGATGATCTTCGTTCTATGTTTTCGACATTTCGAAAATTCAATGTTTTTCATTGGGATTTCAATGTTCGGCGATCGACTATCCTCATTTCACCCTCCTACATTCAATCTTCTGAACTCCTGAAATCATCCAGACTCCCAGAGTTATGGACACATCACTAGCCATGTTGGCTAGATGGGCACGAACCGGAAGTTGACACTTGAAGAGGGTCAAGGGGTAACATCTGTCCTCATTAGGGGTGATATGTGTCATTCTCTAAGAAGCATAAGGGGTCGGTGAATCGGCCAAATCTGGGTGACACGTGGCACCTTAGTTGTGGGTCCACATCACCTGGTATGACGTCAGTGAGACACAACAACCTCCCATCATAAGGTTGGGATTTATCCACGTGGATCCATAGATCCATGGTCCTCGTTACTTCACGAATCTAGGGTTTAGAGCTTATCGACTCCTCTTGACGCAAATCCCCTGAAGATCCAAGTCTCTGGACTCTCATATCTGGCGCCACACGTCCTCTTCCTACCAATGATTGAGATTTATTTTGGCGTTCACGACTTCGATAGTTTTCACACTTCATAGAATCTTGGCCAGGTTCCTACGAAGTACGAAGTCTCAATACTACGAGATCGCTTGCCATGTACCCACTCATCCAATGGTCCTAGTTCAATCAACAACATTTGACAATGGAAGAGTAGGACCACGTGTATCTCCATGATGTGTTCCCGATCGATTGGTTAATCAAGGGTGGTTCCTTATATTGATGGATGAGAGGGATCCCAAGGATCCGAAGATCGACGGTCCATGCCAGTTCGACAGTTCAACATTCAAGTGTTCGGTGTGTATCTTTTGGCTTTCCCTCTGGACCACGCTGGATCTATCGTCATGTGTATCTAGCACCTACTATTAGGATTTACTTCGACTTGTAGAAATCTGTGGAAACTCGCGCATCCCTATATCTCTGAATATATAGACTTCCAGATAATCATTTGTCCCTCCATTCTCAATGATCCATATTAACTCCTTGACTTTGGCATTCAAGAGTTTCAGTACTAGACCACTCCTATTCTCTCGAAGTTGAACTTCATCGAAGTGCTTAACGCTTCCCTTCCTATGTCTGACCTAATGACAGAGAGGGATCTACACTGGATCCCCAGATTGATGACCCTCGTCAATTCACAACTTCGGCCTTTGACTATTTTGGAGGATTGTGGGGATATAAGTCCCAAAATCCTAAAGAGTTATCTCCTTTCGGACCAACGCAAGGTTCCTAGGCCCTAGTCACGTGGGTCCTTTGGGAAATATTGTAGGCTAGGAATAAATTCTATTGAAACAAATAGGTTAAGGACATGAGCCCGATCCCTCAATCGGATGGGTGGTTAGTCTGAAGGGAAACACCCTTCTCCCAAAAATATGAACTTGACATTCCCGCTAAGGAGAATTCATAGGATCACCATGACTTAGGCGTTTTAGTTACTCCTATCCCGACTCTCCTATGGGCTCAAATCCCATGAATCTCTAACAGTTAAAATGAGATAAATCAAAGATCATATAGATATAACAGTCTACAAAAACCAAAGATCATTTCTAATAATTGTTCAAATACTGAAAGACTTAATCATAAAGATAGACAACTCATCATCACATCCAATATATTACACAGAGTATGAAAATACTCATCAGAACTGGAAAATGTGAAGCAACTGCTAAAAGGGGTGCCTGTTTCCTCCCAACCATAGGCACAACCACTCCTACCGGATTTACCACTAGTCACCCTCGAACTAGAACATGATTCTCTGATAGAGATTCTTTCTCTTTGCTCCACGTCAGTTAGGGACGAAGGTTACTCTCCTCCTCCCATAGGAAATTGGCAATTGGTTTTCTCTACTCCAAGCAAGGAGGTTTGCACGAGTACTTCCTTAGTCACTCGTTGGCCTCATTTATCAACTTGTAGCCAAAACCTTCCCATGGATTCCTTTAGCCAAAATTAGCTTACTGATCAACTTTTCCACTCTACTCCAGAGTCGAAGTACCCTTCTCTTCTCGATAGAGTTTTTTCTCTCCTCTGCTATTTAGCATATCTGTCTTTGTCCCCAAAATTACCTCCTTTCTTTCCTTCCTCAACAATATTTCATGGGTCTGAATCCCAATTCGTGGTCAGGCCTGGAAGCCTTACATATGGGTACCCTGCCCCATCTACTCATTAATTATTGAGGATGGAATTCCAACTACCAGCCTAAATGGTAATTCATTTATAGGTCAGAGGATTGTTGAACAATTACACCCAGAGGTACTGGTCTGGTGAGGGTCATCTCAACCATTCTTGGTTTCCCCTCACCATATCTCTCATAACATCCGTGGTATATCTTGGCAAACTTCTCCCCCTTTTAGAAGTTGTGCAACACACATAAAATTTCTATTAATAACAAAAAAGCATACATTGACCCCTTTATACAAAGGTTCATCAAATCAAACATTCACACATATTTAGTCTGCCATAGTCTCTTGGCCAGTTATAGTTATATTTACAAACTGGGGAAAACATGGGTATTACATTAATGCAGGATCAAACATGGCCCGAGTGGCTCGAGACGAGCCACATGTGAGAGTTGGGGGCCTATTGGTGCAGACCATTTTGGGGAACAACACAACAGTTAATGAAGTAGTTAGAAAATGGATTAGAAAAGGAGAGTGCATTAGATAACTAGGAAAAGTAGCACGAGGAAGAAGAAGAGTCAAAGGAAGGAAGGAGGAAGCATATTATCCATGCACGCAAGAATTTAGAATGTGTACATACCTAATCCACTTAGGTTTAGGGTTTTGGTCATGATTGTAATGGGTTTTAACCCATTTTTATAGTGTAAATATGTATTATAAGATCTGAGGAGATCTGGCTGCTAGCGAGAGTTTGGAGTGACTAGTTAGTTTTGGTATGAGTTTTGTTGAGAGTTGTGGAGCTAATCTATGACTCTGGTTTGGAGAGAAAAATATGAATTGTAATTGAGAGTAAGGTTGCAAGCTATGGAGCTTAGTGCGATCTTGTCAGCCTCACCATTATCACTAATTTGTATTATGATGTAATGCACATAGCGCAATGAATTGATAAAGATTAATAAAAGAGAGAATAATGCAGATCTTTGTGGACGTAGACCAGGGGGGTAAACCATGGTAAAACTGTGTGTCTCTATGTGGAATGATGTTCTATTTCTTGCAGTTACTTTGTTTATGATGAATGAATGAATCTGTAGTAGTAAAATGCAATGCACACTAGAATAGTTCTGATATTTACTGCAGAATGAATGCTAATGAATGAACATGATTATAGAATGATAGATTTGTGATATATAAGTTAGAAAATATGTCTGACATCCCCATGAGCAACATCCCTTCCAAGGCTGCAGACATATGGGTCCTGCAGTCACCCATTAGCCATCTTGGGTGAGACTTCATTGTGCACTATGTGTGTAGTGTTTCCTTCTAGTCTATAGAAGGGCTAATGGTTTGTAGGGTTTTTTTGGAAACCTAAGGTAGAACCCAAGTCATCCCAAACATCCAACAACCACAATATTTACCCACAACCAACCCATAATTATCAATGGCCACAAGCATAGTGAGGCTTTTGTTTTGGGAACCAACAACAACAAACTGCTCCATAATTTATCCATCGACAATTACCATTACCTAGAAAATATTAGTAGTTGAAACTTCCTATTAACAATTCGATGCCAAGACCATAATTACCTAAACATCCCACACCTAACCCAAATAATAAAAAAACTCGATCTGAAAAGGTTAAATATTGACAAAACCCTTTCCCAACCTAAGTTCACCCTGATTTTGACTTCCCTAAGGAGTTGAATAACATATATGTTAAGATCCCATCATTTCAAGTCATCAAGGATGTTCCTTTTTATGCAAGATTGTACGATAACTATGCTTAAAGAAACCTAGAAGGAAGATGAAGGATCCTCCACTTGTTCAAGTAATTGGTTAACTTGTAGATTTGATGTTTGGAAGAGTTATTACTACCAAGTATATAGATTGTTGATGTGTACAATAACAATATATGTTTTCCTAACACTCTAATTGATTTAGGCACTTCCATAAATGTTATTACTAAAGAAAGCATGGAAAATATTAAATTGACCAATATAGAACAAACTCCTACAGTTCTCCAAATGGTTGATCGATCTATTGTTAAACATAAAGGGAATATCGAGCAGAATTTATGGCTTTGCAACCAAAATCTAATCTCAAGGTTACCCCTTAATTTTAAGAAACCCTTAGTTATCCATTGTTGATGCCTATATTGGTTGTAGATATGAATATATGAATATCTATTATGGAAACTCTATCGAGAATATCCCCTGATATCCTCAAGCTAAACCAAGATCAGATTAAGAAACAACTATGTGGGTGGGAAATGGGGACAATGATTATGAAGAATCTCACTTGATATCCTCATGCTAAACCAAGATCAGATTAAGAAACAACTATGTGGGTGGGAAATGGGGACAATGATTATGAAAACATCCAATAGTCATTTATGGTTGATCTAGCCCTTGCTTTTAAAATTAAATTAATGATGGTCTCATTTGTGATGTCGTAATTGATCCTAATTCCATCAGAAACAATGATGTGTGAATGATGGTGGAAGGGCTTCCAATCTCCGTTGTAAAAGAATAATATAATCATATGCCTACTTGTCTTTACTTTGAATCCCCTACAACAACCAGTATGCCTATATAAATCAATCTAGGAGAAACACTCAATATAAAAAAAAAAAATTGGTTTTAGCGTGTGGTTCTTCGACCCATGGTTTTCTAATTCCAGTTAAGGAATTAAGTTTGTAATGTAATCTAGGTCATAGTAATAAGGTTTTGGATATCACATAATTGTATATATTGAGGCATGGATCTAAACATTTGTTGGTTTTATCGGTTAAGTTTCCAAGGTAAACTTCTGAGTACTATGTGTGAATGTTATTGTCTTACTTATGTTTTATAAAGAATATGTGTGTGCATTTTTATACTATAAAGGTTTAAAATGTACACTCATGTATTGACCCTCAAAGTCATATGTAATGATGTAGAAGGTCTTTAAACTAGTCCGACTAGCTTTCTAGAGCTAGGAGTCTTCATTAATTGTACATGCAAACCTTTGAGAGGGAATTTTTCTTATATTTACTGCTTCGTCACCTTATTATTACCCCCCTTTCATATTTTTCCTTGATTTCTTAGTCCTTTTCTTTAGATATGCATTTTTAGCATAGGACTTAGAGAATGATATTTTTTAATGAAGTGGCATAGATCTAGATTCATTCTTTTACTTACTTTCTCTTCACCTCTCACCCTTTTGGATTTATTTAACTTTGGCTTACCTTGTTCCTTACTAGACATTGTTGGATGACATGTGATAATAAAAAATGAATTATATTAATATTTTTTTTATGAATGAGATGGAAGTGAAGGGGAAAAGATGGCAAGTGTCAGATATGGTTATAAGGATATGGAACATGCTAACTCGGCAAGATCACCAGTAATATGATTTGACCCAAGTCATGACAACACTTATCTAAGGACAATTATTTCCCCCATCGTATAATGAGACAAAATAATAAAATTATTATTTTTAAGTATTATTAGTTCAAATCCAATGTTTATTACATTTATGACTAGGTAAGAAACCATCACACGACATCTAAGCAAGAAACCCACAGACAAGAACATAACACATCAACTGAAATAAAGATCATGTGTGAAGTACCATCTGCAAGTACATACAACATCTGAGGTGATCAAGCAAAGGAGATGTTATACCATGGTAGAGTTAACTAAAAGAGATCATGAGTGATGTGAAGCTAGATCATCATATATTTGATGGAAGAACTAGAATATTGGGCCCGAATTGGAAAAAATGAGCAAGATATCTCATCCAAGCAACATCATAATACCCCTGAGAGGGTGGTCTGGAAGTAGTATCCCTTGAGGGGCCAACATTTCTCACAACAATTCATGCATTCAAAAACTTTGTTTAGAGTTTGTCCTTGAGATTTCTAAAACTATTTTTGTCAATTTAGTGAAATCTCCTTTTAATATCATGAAAGAAACCATAGCTTCACCATGACTAACTAAAGGAAAAGGAAAAGATTCACGAATATCTTAATGACATTTTAAAATAGAATGTGATATTTGCAATGATTTTTTTTTTTAATTTATATTGTATCTTAATATTTTTCATTGCTCCTTACTTGGTTGGATTTTTGTTGTTCAAAGCATAAATTTATTGGTGGCATATGCTTACAACTAACCATTTCATTGGCAAGATGTGTGAGAGTTTTTATCAAATGCTTAGCTTGAATTTTTGAGCTTACTAACCCCTTCAATTCGATATTATGTCATGTTTATTTTTATTTATCTTAAAATGAAGGTAATTATTCACATAATATTAATTTTTAATGTTTAATTATATACAAAAGGTTGCTTGATTTGCATTTTTCTTCTTATTAATTGAAAAATCTCTTATGAAAATAGAAAAGAGCTTCCTAAATTTTATGAAATACTTCCACATTTATTTTGAAAGTTTTGAGACTCACATATTTGTGAGATATCCTTGGAAAAAATAGTTGTCTTTGATAATATATGTATCTATATGTTTGGTTACTATCTTTCTTTGCATAATTTTTCTCATCTTATATTTCGTTACAATCCTCTTGATACATAGTTGTTTATATAATCTTATCATTTGAACATATAATTAAAATATACTTGATTCATATTTTGATACTTAAGATATAAACATTTTCTTTTAAAAATATATAAGTGTGTTTTATGATAATTAGAGATCAATGATCTTAAATCTGAATTGAAATCTACTAATTTATATTTGATTTTAATTTGTTATGATGGAATAATAGTAAACAATAATTTGCTATAATAAAATAATTATTTTATTTACAAACATTTTTAGAATAATTATGATAATACATTACCATGCAATGTTTGATTATTTGAATGTGTTGTTTAATTAAGGAGTTATTGTTTGATTATTTGAATGTGTTGTTTAATTAAGAAGTTATTTCAAAGAACTATTTTTTTAAGTGTTGTCATGCAATTTTTGTTTATTTAAATGAATAATCTTTATTGAAATGAATTATTTCAATCAACAATGAAAACTTAATTGCCAATAACCATTAGTTAAAATTATTATTATAAAAGTTATTTCAAATATGTAACAAAATTTAATATAAATAATAATTTATATATAAAACAATAAACATAAATAAAACAATAAACATATTAATATTTTAAAATTTAATATAAATAAAAAATTATACATAAAACAAATCACACAAGTAAAACAATAAACATATTAATATTTTAAAATTTAATATAAATAAAAAGTTATACATAAAACAAATCACACAAATAAACAAAAGATTAAACAGGAAAAAAAAGATGTTTAGAAACTGAAAAATGCTATTATCCTCCACCTCCATAGTCATTTAGTTTACACACCTAACCTAAACATACTTCCTTCAAAAGAGAACTTCTCCATTCCAAGATGGCCCAAATTTAACCAAAAATGATGTAAGATATCGTAAACCCACATACAATACCTCTTTTCATTTTTGTTTCATTCTTCTACCCAAAAGAATTATGAACCTCCCCATACATGATAATTTGTTTCCCGAAAAATGAATTCCACCAGTCCTCAAACTCTTTGTTGCATATCGAACTTGCATAACCCAAAAATCATCTCTTCATTACTTGTACATGCAAACTTTTGAGATGGAGTTTTTTTTATATTTACCTTTTCGGCACATTATTATTATTATTATCTCCTTTTTCATATTTTTCCCTTATTTTTTAATTTTTTTTAGGTATGCATTTTT
Source organism: Picea engelmannii (assembly GCA_009831015.1). Lineage (NCBI taxonomy): Eukaryota > Viridiplantae > Streptophyta > Pinopsida > Pinales > Pinaceae > Picea > Picea engelmannii. The sequence goes on from ML800640.1 coordinate 856,530, forward strand.
AGCATAAGACTTAGAGAATGTGAATTTTTTTAACGAAGTTGTATAGATCTAGATTCAATCTTTTTTTTCATTATTTTACTTTCTCTTCACCTTTCATTTTTTTGGATTTATTTAACTTTGACTTACCTTGTTCTTTAGTGAACATTGTTGGATGACATGTGATAATAAAAAATGAATTATATTAACATCTTTTTTATGAATGAGATGGAAGGTAAATGGAAAAAAATGACAAGTGTTAGATATGATTATAAGGATATGGAATATGCTAACTCGACAAGATAACCAATAGTATTATTTGACCCAAGTCATAACAAAACTTATTTAAGGACAATTATTCTCCCCATTAGATAATGAGACAAAATAATAAAATTATTATTATTTTTAAGAAGTATTATTAGTTCAAACCCAATGTTTATTACATTTATGACTAGGTAAGAAACCATCACACCACTTTTAAGTAAGAAACCCACACACAAGAACATAACACATCAACTGAAATAAAGTTCATGCGTAAAGTACCATCTGCAAGTACATACAACATCTGAGGTGATTAGACAGAGATGACATACTGTGGTAGAGTCAACTGAAAGAGCTCATGGGTGATGTGAATCTAGATCATCATATCTCTAATGGAAGAACTAGAAGATTGGACCTGAATTGGCAAAAATGAGCAAGTTAACTCATTCAAGCAACATCATAATACCCCTGATAGGGTGGTCTTGAAATAGTATCCCTTGAGGGGGCAACACTTCTCACCACAATTCATGCATTCAACAACTTTGTTTAGAGTTTGTCCAGATTTCTAAAACTAGTTTTGTCAATTCAGTGATGTCTCTTTTAATATCATAAAAGAAACCATAGCTTCACCATGAGTAACTAAAGGAAAAGATTCACTAATGTGTTAATGACATTTTGAAATAAAATGTGATATTTGTAAGATTTTTTTTTTTTAAATTTATATTGTATTTTAATATTTTTCATTACTCCTTGCTTGGTTGGATTTTTTTTATTCAAATCATAAATTTATTGGTGGCACATGCTTGCAACTAACCATTTCATTGGCAAGATGTGAGAATTTTTATCAAATGTTTAGCTTGAATTTTTGAGTTAACTAACCCCTTGAATTTGATATTATGCCATGTTCATATTAGTTTATAGCACATAAATTTAAAGTAAAATTAGTTTATTTTTTACTTTAAATTTATGTGCTATATCCAATGTGTAACATAGAAAATCAATATATGCATTTTTTTAATAAAACAAATATATATATTTCTAAAATTTAATTTGCTGATATATTTGATATGCTATTGCAAGCTTAAGATCATTCAATATATAAAAATTAATTACACAATTAATGGATTTGAATTTTACAATTTGACAAGGAAAGGAGGGAAAACTGAGAGAGCATGTTGTTTTTCTGACCATCTTTATTAGGACCCGATGTACTGCACTGCAAAAATCTTATCTCTTGCATGTGTTGTAGACCTAATTTCCCTAGAGAAACCAAAGGTGTGCCCTCTATTGTTCGGGAGGACAACGCTTTCGAAGTCTATATGCCTCATTTCTTCATTCTCTAGGTTAGGTTTGGTTTTGGGCCCCAAATTCTTCTCTTGCTTTGCTTTACTCTCTACAATATCCTACTCGATACAATGGAGAAATGAAGATCCTTAATGCCAGGGTTACTAGTAGTGTTGATGTTGTCATTTCATTAAACTCATCATGCCTAGGGAAAAACGCGGAATGTGTAGAAGAAGACCAGACTGCATTATTAGATTTCAAAGAAGGCATCTTGGATGATCCCAATGGAGTTCTTGAATCGTGGACTGGAGACAATTGCTGCCGATGGAGCGGTGTGTTATGAGACAATCACAATGGCCCAGTAGTAAATCTCATTCTTAACGCAGACCAAGGCAACAACAGTGAATACATGAGTGGAACTATCTGAATCCATCGGTAAGCTCTCTTCTTTCCAGACTTTTATTGTTTTAAGATGGAAAATAACGGATCAATCCCATCTTCCATTTCTAGCCTCTCGGCCTTAACCCATCTTTCTCCGGACAATAACAATCTCACAAATTCCATACCTTCAGACATTGGCTATCTGCATGGGTTACAATCTCTGTCTCTCTCAGGAAACCTACTTATCGGTCCTATTCCAGAATCCATTGGAAATCTGCAAAGTTTAACTGCTTTGTACTTGGATTCCAATTGGCTTACCGGATCCATTCCTTCAAGCATTGGAAATCTGAGTCAGTTGTTTGTCTTGACACTCAGAAGCAACCTTCTCTCGGGTCCTATTCCAGACTCCATGTGAGCTCTGACAAGCTTAAACAACCTTGGTATATCAAACATTTTTCTTTCAGATAACATTCCTTCATTATTTCGAAATTTGTCTAGGCTTTTAGAGCTGCTGGAAAGCAATAATCATTTGAGCGGAAATATTCCGGAATCGCTCGGCTTTCTGAGGAATAATTTGGATAAACTGTGTTTGGAGGACAATATACTATCAGGCCCTATCCCAGAGTCCTTCCTCAACTTGACATCCCTTTACTATCTCGATCTATCTCAAAACATGCTTACATGAAACCTCCTCATTTTAAAAAAAGCCTCTAAACTCCACACCCTCATTCTATCTGAAAACAATCTAAGTCGTGACATCCATGGAATCAACTTAGTGTTATCAAACCCAGTGTTCTTGTCTGTTGTTGTAATATCAGATTGGAATGACATGGCCCGGGAATAGCTAACGCTTCGAACAGGTAGGTCACGTTGCCGAAGAGACGACATACACATAGGCAATCTCTTGCTTACACCCTTGCTCCTGGTGGATATGTATCTGGACGAGACGCTGCCTATGATGAGGTTAACCCCGCACTTTTACTCCATTTGATCAGGTAGGGCTACAGCTAGGGAAACCAATGGGTGTTTTTAGGCCCGAGTTTCTTCTTGGCCTAACCAACGAGGTTGTTATCTAGATGGAATATGGATCGAAATCCAGAGGAATTTAAAGGGTCGGTGATAGCTCGCTCCATAAACAGGTATAGATTTTTCTTTACCATATTTTCCTCTTGAAGGAATCTCCCTCCGCCTCAGCATGAAAACACTGTGAGCGCTAGATGTTTTTCCTTTGAGTGTGATAAAGCTAAAAATGGCACTGGAGAGTACAGAAAACCGCAATCCTGCCCAAAGCACAGACGAGAGTGCCTTTGAAATCATAAAAAATGGCGTCGAAAGCATTGAAATAGGCTCTGAAAATGTCTTGGATCCTCAAGACGGTAAGTCTTTGAGAAAACAAGCTA
>ML800640.1:866565-890775 GCA_009831015.1 Picea engelmannii
GGCCCTAGGAGCCCTTGGAAACACATGAACCCGTCGCCGTAACTAGACAACCACCAGCGGGATCCTTCCAAGTAATCGAACAGCGAGGCCCGCCACGGGATCATGACATTCCATCCTTCCTGGAAAATACCAGAATTTAAAACCGTCTTGTGCATGTGTTTCTCAAGCCAACGTGAAGCAACAAAAAAAGTAGGATGACAGAGGCGGTTTCGGTCATAGTGAATAGCGAAGGATGGATCTGACAATAATGAGTGGAAATACTTGCAAGTGCATGAAAGTCTACGTAAATCCAGTAGGGGAAGGCGTACGAGCACTAGAATTTGCAGATCACCTGGCAGCTTATTCCACAGAGTATTTTCCATAGTCTTTTGAAATGAAATTCGAGAAGCGATCAAATTTTGATAGAGTAGAATTAAACAATGGAAAACGACCATGCGAGCAAGTGAAAAAGGAACGGAATGGGTATGTACTATGGAATATATTTCTTTATGGAACTATCCCAGCACTCGGCGTAAGATTCTGGGATATGTAGGATTCATGGGTTCTTTTTATAGGATTGTTTAATGGAAGGTGGATATGTGGAGGTGTCAATTAGGTTTACTCGAGTTATCATCGGATTTTATCCATTTTTCATGGAATTTAATTTGTTAATTAAAAAGGAATTTAATTTTTTAATTAAAAAAAAAAAAAGTTTTGATTAATATAACAAATTAATATATTTTAAACTATTTTCCCTGGTTACATGAAATTACCCAAGGAATTTACTCTCCATACCATTATTTAAGTAGTTTGTTACTTGGAAAAAGAAAAGAAAAAACTTAATAACACAACATCAAATTCTAATTAATATAATAACTTAATATATTCTAAGGGTGTACAACTCTTTAAATGAGGATAAGTACTTGTTGGTATTTTGAGGGAAAAAAAAATAGTAAAGGACAATCACTTATATCATAACATCAAATTTTAATTAATATATTTTAAGGGATTTTATTTTAATATATTTTAAGGGATTTTATTTTGGGTATCATCCTTAAAATGAGGGGAAATATATGTGGATATTTTTTCGGAGTTGTTACCTCCAAATATTTGTCACACTAGCAACCTTCCTAACCTTTTAACTCAATAAAATTAAGACGATCTCTAAAAGCTTCTTTTAATGCTTTTACAACACATAAACAAAATTATAAAGAATTACAAATCCTTAAGGACTTTAATCATCATGGTGATCATCAAATTTATTATTGATTAATATAATAAACTATAATATAATAAATTTATATATCTAAAGGATTTGATCCTAGAAGTAAGGAAAACCACTTACATGAGAACATCAAATTCTAATTAATATAATGTTGAGATTCAACAAGAAGATCGTATTGAAAATTATTCACCTACACTATGGAGTCTCAGGCTATTTTTAGGTGGAAGTCTATTTATAGATGATGTTCTATTTATAGATGTATGTCAACTATTATTATCCCTTAATAATAGTTGGACAATAAATATTAATCTATTATCTCATAATTACTTGAAATAGTTAACTGAAATGACAAATCAGTTAGCGGGACATGGAAGTCTAATTAGTTGTAATTGAGTGATTTGAAGTTGTAACAGAGTTATATGTGTAGTTATGTGAGTTGTGAAGTAGTTTAACTCAATTAAGTGAGTTAAGCTCAGTTGTACTAGTTGTAACTGAACTTACACTAATGAGACTTCAATGAATTAATTATTAATTAATTCACAATCAATGATCTCACTTGCAAATGAAGATTTACCACTGTTAACTACATCCATGTCAAATCCAATTTGAAGTTGTAACAGAGTTATATGTGTAGTTATGTGAGTTGTGAAGTAGTTTAACTCAGTTAAGTGAGTTAAGCTCAGTTGTACTAGTTGTAACTGAACTTATACTAGTGAGACTTCAATGAATTAATTATTAATTATTTCACAATCAATGACCTCACATGCAATTGAATATTTACCACTATTAACTACATGCATGTCAAATCCACTAGAGACCCAGTTGAGATAATAGGTGAAAGGGACAGTTTGACTATCAGTTGTGATTTGTGGCTATCATTTGTGATTTGTGGCTATCATTTGTGATTTGACTGAAGTGCACTCATGCAATCACACTGTGCCCATAAGCAATGGGCAACTTGTTTCATGATCCATGATATACATAATATATGATAGTGGGGTTTTTAGCTTTATGATTTCTCTGTGTTATGTGTGAATGATCTTTCTTCTTGATATTGCAATTGACGGATCGTGTTTTAAATTCCACAAGAAGTTAAAAGTGGCATATAATTGTTAGATCAGGAGAATCCAGGCAATACATAATTTGTATTAAAATTTCTACATATAATACATTAATATATTTTAACTAATTTTACCCTCATTACATCCTTGAAATGAGGGGAAGTACTTGGGGATTTTCTTAATATTATGGAATTCAATTGATACCATTTTAGTAATGAATAATATTGACTTGAAAGATTAATTCATTTGTTAAAAATTTGGTTGTTGCTTCTAGAGATGCTCTACAACTAGTATGGGGGAGAAGTGGTCACTTTAGTGTTGTTATATTTAAAAAATGTTAAAGTGGGCTCAATTAATAAAAACAAAAATTGCATACTCTATTATATATATCATATTTACTATTACTTTAATAAATTCACTGCAAACCTTTAACACTCTAAAATTTGTTCCCTATGGTATACAACATTTCATCCAAAACACCATTATAACACTACTAAATTCAACATGAAAGTGTGTGTTATGAAATAATTATTTTTATTGTTATGAAATTTATTAATATATTTTTTTTACTAAGTAGTATACTCCCTAAATGGGAGAATGAGAATGTTCAAAGGAGTTTTTCAAATTATTGTTTTTAATAATAACCCTAAAAATATTGCAATTAGAAATATAATTATATTTCTTAACATGACAAGATATGGTAACATTGAAGTAAAAAAAAGAAAACACACATATAAACACTGAGAGAACATGCAACATTGTCTCCCAACATAGAAACCACATAATTTTAAATCTATCACTCTATTTATCTATGTATCAATATATGCTTCTTAAAGAGTTTGTCAAATTATTGTTTTGAATAAGAACCCTAAAGATATTGCACTTAGAAATATAATTCTATTTCTCCCAGTGACATGTATCATTTCCTTCAAATATGAAGAAACCACATAAATTTCAATTTATCACTTTATTTTTCTATGTATCAATACATATTTCTTAAAAATAATATAGAATTACTATCAACATAGATGTTCTTTCTTTGTGTTGAGGAAACTTGCCTCTTGTAATTGTAGTGATGTTAAATGTATTAATCATGTAGAAACCTCATGAAAATTAACCTCTCAATGATTTGACAAATATATTGTAATACAATGAATATAAATTAAAATTAAATGCAAACTACATCTTATTAATAGCTTTCGATAACCTCCTACATAGTGTATTAAGAAAGATAAAAAAATATAGACAAGTGTGATTGATATTAGGTTAATGTTTGATTATTAAAAAAATATATATATTTCAACTTAGTGATAGAATTTAAATTTGTTTTAATGTTACGAATCCATGTTTATATTTAAAGGGGTTGAATAATAATTCCAACGTTAAAATTGATTGGGGATTATCTTTTTTATTTAAATATCATCTATGATGGCTTACAAATTTACCATTGTAAGGTCACTTCATACTCTTGAACGAATGATCATATTTTAGTGAGTCATTTACAACAAAAATATATAAATTACTTGATATGATATTATAATGTATACTTTATGAAATACACCAAATTAAGAAGGGTTTTTGGAACTATGAGGTTAAGCTCCATGCTATGTACTTTGCGACATAGAAGCTTGGGTGAGGGTCGTAGGCCTCCACTTCCCTCTCCCCATTATTTTCCCTCCTTTTTTTTTTTACCCCTTTTTAGGTTCCTGTTCCCTTTTTTCGGCTCCCCGTCTTAGGTGCCCATACCTTCCCTGGTCCCCTTTTTCAACTCCCTTTCACACTGTGGTGATGTCCTCTGGCCATATTTCAGTGGTGCCCATGTTTCCATTACTTGGGCAATGATAGATGGCAGACTAAAAAACAAAGGCAATAGACTATGTCGATAGTCACGCATGCCCCTTCACCCTCACCTCACATGAAGAGTTCTTGGAACTCCTTCAACACCAGTGCTTGAGCCTTCACATGCCTTCACATTTACTGCAAGGCTACCCAACAAGAGGTTTTGATCAAGCCAAGTATTCCAGATCCCATGTTGCCTCTCCCGACTTTCCAAGCTATCGACCCTCCTCCCCTCTCAGTTGGCACAAGATTTTTACTCCCCCAAATTCTCCCCCTAAGGAGAATGTTACTACTCTCGATGTCTCGCAGGCAGAATACAAGAAGAGTGTTATCAGTAAAAGGGACCAACCTCTGCGCAAAAAACCATCACGGTGCATAAAGGAATGCAGAGGATCTGTGAAGATGGTGGTCTGAGATGATATTCCTCTTGTGACATTCCTCAACTAGTGGGGGAAACCATGGTTGGGAATTTTACAAGTAACGCCCCTAGTTGAAAATCCTTCATAGGATGGATGAATAACCAATGGAAACCCTTCCCTGGATACATCCCTAAGGTCCAATTTCTGTTAAGAAATTGGATTTCTTTCAGCTTCCTCTCAATGGATGACTGCGATGAAATACGAAAACAGAACTGGTCCTGGGGTCCGTCTAGTCTCACTCTTAAACCCTGAACATTGGCTTTCGATCCCCTTAAATAATCCATGGCAATATTGAAGGTATGGATGATCTTACCTGGGTTACCTTTGGTTTTTTGGTCCAAGGAAGCTTTGGAATCTATTGGAAAAAAATTAGGCTCTTTCGTCAAGCTCGAACCTAATTGGGACTCAAAAACAGATTGCAGATGGGTCTGAGTCTTGATTGAAGTTGATGTTAGAGAAGGTTTAGTAGGAAACATCGACCTGGTTTATGCTGGTATCACTTGGCATGAGAAGGTAGACTACTATAGAATACCTTTCTGGTGCCATGACTACCACAAAATTGGTTATCTTCGCTCCCAGTGTACAAGAATTGCTCCATTGCAGCAATCTCCTACTAGAGTTTGGAAACCCAAATACTCTGTCGAGGCCACCTTGGTGGAAGGAAAAAACACAGAGGTTCCTCTTGACAACATAAAAGTGGACCTCTCCAACAAAGCATTGGATGAATTGGTTAAAAAGGGATACAGGTATGTCTATTTTTCTCCCACTTCAGTCTTCTCCTTTTGATGCGGGTTTGCTTGTCTCTAAGACCCTCCCTCCCCCCAAGTCCTCCCCCACCTTATCCTCCCCTCTGATCTCGCTGAATGCCCAGCCATTTCTGGAAATGTCCTCGGAAAAAGTTCCCTCACGAGAACCCTCCTCCTCCTCCCCTTCCAAAATGGTCTCTACATTTGCCCCACTCTCCCCCTCCTCTCCAAGGGTTTCATTTGTACCCCCTTATGTTTCCTCCAAACCCATCCCCCCCCCTCCCTCCCTTGAGGTCTCCATATCCCCTCAGGTAAGGAGATATGCTTTGAGATCTAAAGCCCGTATTCCCTCCCCCTCCCCTGTAGGTGTTATAGCAAGATTTGCCTCACCCTATGCAATCTTACACAGAAGGCCTTTTTCCATTTCCCTATGCAGACTTTTCATCCCTTTTTGCAAATCCCAGAGCTAAAAATACAGTTTTTCCACATATACGCACCTTTCCTACTATACAACATGCGAATACGCAGGTTGCACCACTACATCCCACGTACATCGGGAAATGTGCCTAGAAATGAAAAATGGTGTCAAGTTTCCATGTCACGACAGGAGATCAATGATCCTTGGACTTCCATATACTGGAAACGTTCCAACTTGTCCCTTCAGTTCCATTTGAAGGCTATAAATGGGCCAATTTCGGGCTATGGAAAAGAGAAGAAAGAATTCATCTTTGAGAGAAAAGTTACTCTAGAGGAATTATTCACTTCACATTGAGTCTGCATCCCTTTTTCCTTTTAGTCTAAATAGAGTGTTCATCCCCCAAGCTCTTCCCTTATTGACTGAGAACTTCATTGTCTCTCTTCTATGAGCTTGACTTTGGTGGAGGATTGAAGTGGTGGAGGCCCAGCTGGAAGGAACTTAGTTTCTCAATTCTAAACCATGTCGACACGTAAGTCTGTAACTTTTTCACTTTTGCTGATCATATATTAAAAGAAATACTCTTTTCTCGTCCAATTGATATCTTGCAAATATTTGAATTATTATCCATGGGCATATTTGTTATGAATGTTAATGGATTATGCTATTTAATGTGCTAACATCATATATTATCACCATATGCTTGCTTTGCTTGGTTGTTGAGGACTAGTTGAAGGTATATGTCTTTGGGTCAAGTGCTCAATGGTGGAGTTCATCGAACGTTTAGACTAGGTAGGCCTTTTATATTGTCTTGCTAGCATATTTGTTTATATAGAATACTTGGGAATATAGTTGATTTGTACAACCATTTCCGTTTGTTGTGGTTTTCCCCTAGCCATAGAGAGATTTTCCTCGTAACAAAATTAGCGACCATATTGGGGATTGAATCTTATTTTTTAGGGTTTGGAGTGTTTTTCTCCTGAGATTGCTCTCATTCATATTGTGTTTCTTGTCGTATCATTGCTTGACAACATATGTTCACTCTGGGTCTGATTCTTTCATCCTTGTCCTTTGCCTACCTGTGTTTTTGACACATATACATGGGTTTTTGCTTGAAAGTCGCATATATACATGTGTTGTCCTTCTGCAAGCTACGTACATATGCGCTTTTCCCTTGAACAGTCGCGTGCATCAACCTCTTTTGCTTGTTTGCTGGGTTTGGTGGTTGTTGGGTAGTTTTTGATGATCGTTGAGTCTTCTTGGGTCTCTGTAGTGACTATTAAGTGTTCGTGGGATGACAGGAAACCTGTCTTTGGTTGAATTTTTGGGCGGCTCCTTTCTCATCATATTTTCATTTTGATTTTCCTTGCACATTGGGTTGGGTGTTTTGATCCTTGGTATCCTACTTGAGTTGTCTCTTTCTATACACAGTAGAGTCTATATATCAAGTTGTTGTTCAGTCCATGCATTTTCATTTTTATTATATTGAAAATAAAAAAATATTAGGCATTTTACATTGATTGGCATTTTGATCTTTTGATTCTTTTTCATTTATATTAGTTCATGTAAAGAAAGACTGCATTTTTATTCAGAATTGCAGAGTTGAAATTGAAAATTGCATTTTTTTAAGAAGCATATCATTCATTGAAAATTGAAGTTAGGACTTTGCATTGTATTCATATTTACTTTACTTGCTGAGTCATAACATCACTAGTTTCACCACCACACCTTTTTGAGTAGCACGACCATTACAATTAACGTTGTAATTTAAAATTGATTAGTAACGATTTTATTTTCTAGGGTGCATGAACTAGCTTAGGATTTAGTGCCTTGGAATAGAATTTTGTGAGTAAACTTCTCCAGGGCTTTTAAATCAACATATGTGTTTGACTAAGAGAGTGGATAAATCCATTGTATAATCGATAATATCAAGAGGCTCCACTTACACTAGAGTTAATCACGAGGTCGGTTGAAGGGATATCCCCCCAATACCTTCTTAGCGTCAGAGATATTTCTGGGGATCTATTTGTATTTGGGGATCTTGCTAGTGCCCTTACCTTCATCAAAGGTGGTACTTTCAAGGTTTCAGTCTTTTTTACCCTACCCATATGATGGACCTGACTTACGACTGCTCGCCTGTGCATCGGTTATATAGTGGTTGCTTAGTTGCTTGACTTACATGCCACTTAGGTTACTTACAGAGGTTATTCTATAGGTACCCTGGGTCAGATAAGGGTCGGACAACAAACAACCTTTATGGAGGATTACCTCTCGAGGGGGATCTGACCGACTGGTTGTTAAGCCCACGTGGGCCCTTATAACTGATTTTGTTACCTCCGATATTTAGCAGGGAGTCTGGGGGCAACATATATCCTCACATGAGTAACCCTTGTCATGTCACTTTCTCTTCACAAGCGACTTCCTCAGTGTTGATTCCCTTACACCCCTTTATGAATTAGTATGGAGGAGGATATTATCCTGTCGGACAAGGCCATGGTGTATACTAGAACCCTTCTTGGCCTACAATTTCTCAAAACCAGTATTTCTCAGAACCTTGGTCTCAAATTCCGCAATCCACCACCTCCACTAGTCCAGTCACTTCCAGTCATACTGGAGCCCCATCACCAACCACTGCTAGTCATGTTGGAGATTGGTCGACGACCTCTGCAAGCCATGTTGAATACCAACAACCAACCGCTGCAACTCATGACGGGGGCACAAATCTAGTCATTGCTAGTCATAGTACACATACATCACCAACCTATGTTAGTCATGTTGGGGATTCATCACCAACCTATGCAAGTCATGTTGGATATTTTCTACTAGCCACTGGAAGTCATGCTAGGAGCATGTCACCAGCCATTGCAAGTCATGCTGGGGGAATTCATACGATTGAGAAGCCTAGATGTATCATATGTAAGGCATGATTCCTTTGCATTACTTGCGACGGAAATCACCTTACTCGTTTATGCCCTACTACTACTCTGATACCAGAAGCATGGTTCTCACCTGGGGGCCCTTAGGGTTTTGAGTCATCTGTGGTTTCCCCACACTTTGTTTCTTCTTTGGTTGATACACTAGTCATGTTGATGCAATATTCGGCTAACACCCCTCTTCCTTTAGGGGTTGATGCATCTCTTGACCTTGTTGTCTCGCATCTTGTTTAACCAATGGTCGTGTTGATGCAATCTTCGACTAACACCACTCCTATTTTTGGAGATGATGCGTCTCTTGACCTTGTTGTCTTACATCTTATTCAACCAACAGTCATGTCGATGCAATCTTTGACTAACACCACTCCTATTTTTGGGGATGATGCATCTCTTGACCTTGTTGTCTTGCATCCTATTCAACCAATGGTTGAATAATTGGTCACGCCGATGCAATTTTCGGTCAATCTCACTTTTATAATTCTAGTTATATACCATTTCATTAGCATTCCTAATACTACACCTTCTGAACAAGAGAGATTTTTACTCTCCCCGAGTACTCTCCCTCCAAGTCCTTAAGAAGTTACCTTTGATTGGTATGGTCTTGTGGGGTATCCAATGCCTCTGCCTATGTCCTTTCCAGTAAGAAACATTATCTGATATATCACAGAGATGGTAACCTCTGCTAGCACTTTATCCTCCTTGAATTGGAGAGATTTGGGTTTTCCTAAGCTTATGTCGGCTATTCGTAAGATACTGACATTCCACAGAAGTCCAACACTGGAGCCTTGGCCTGCCCCGTGACATGCCACCTAGAAACTCCCAAGCAAGTCTGATTTAAGCTCTTTTCTGACTCGTCTAAAAAGAGAATAGATCGTCGAGTGAATTTTTCCCTTTCACACTCGTTAAATTGGACTTGAAAGGTCATGAGTCTTAGTTAAGCTATTTTCCGACTCATTTTCAAAAAGCAAAAATATTGCCGAGTGAACTTGTCTCTTTCACACTCATAAACTGGATTGGAAAGGACATCTATTTGGTACAATTTTATCCCTTTATCACACCAAGTAGACTAAGATTATGAAAAATGAAATTTTTTGGCATTAAGTTGTGATTGCATCTCATGCCCTTGCTTGCAGTATTGAGCCTATAGTTGGTTCTCACTTTGCATTATAAACCGTTTGCCTCAACATTTTTGCATCCTCAACCAAGTAGAGACTCATTTATATCCTTTGCAATTTGACACCCTATACCTAAGAGGGAACATTCCCCTGAGCTTCCATCTCCTGCATGCACTTCCTTGCATTGAGCATAGGTATGTTCCACTACTAGAACTAGTTTTTCTTATTTGCAACACTCGTTTCCTCCTCTGTATCATATCATTCATTTGACTATGAAAAAACAAAAACAAGACGGGCGAGACATGAGTATTATCTTATATTGGCAGCAATCATGTCACCTTTGAACAAAGCACAAAGTTATTGAGTCTACTTGTCATCATAATTTTGGTTTTAGCATGGCCTTAGGAAGCTGAGCTCATTACAGAGAGTTTTCTCCACTGAATGGCTACTCTTCTAGTCCCTATGGAGAATTTGATTGATGCCTCATACATCTCATGGTTTCATCATTGAGTCTATGTTGCTAGAGTCTTCAATATGTCTCATGATCTTGTTCAAAGGATGTCTATCAACTTATGTCGACCATTCCTCAGAACTCTTGACTTTGCCTGTCAGTCATACCCTCAATTTGTCTTAGAATCACATGATACTATAGTCCTATTATGCACTCTGGTCCTACTTTCCTCATTGGTAGGTAACCTTGAACCCAACAATTGACATTTCATCATTGTTCGTTGACTGGGTTGTTTCCCTTGTGTTCAACGATAAGACATCTATTCACACATTGGGATTCATGCAGTGTCTTGGATTCCATTATCCTTATTGGTGGTTTCCTCTCCTTCGTCAACATTTTTCCTCATTGGATTCTATTCAAAGGGTCTTTTTTGTGTACCACTTACACTTGGCACACGTGAAAGACGCACATGGTCGTTGGCTCGTGAACATGTTCTTCGTCTGATTTCCTCCAAATCATGAAGCTTCTGCTTTATACCTCGTGTTGAATGATGAGAGATGCCTTAATTCTCTCCTTTAAACGAGTCTCCTTCCATAGACTTCAACTCATCTATTCTAGAAACAAGACCTAGAGTCCTATGAGTACCTTGAGGCTTGCAGCCATTAGTGGCAGGTTCTCTCACCATGGACAGTTGGGAATACATCAATGTCTCATGATCAATGGATTCTTCAAGTGTTTGACCCCAACTCCTTTATTCACACTTGTAGGAATGTACTCGGTGGCTTGATACCTACTTTCATCATCAATAGGCTATCTCACATTTTTTAACGGTATACCTCAATGACTGGTAATCAAACGATGTCTCATTGTGTTCGACCTCAACTCCTTTATTCACATGATGTAGAATTGCACCTTTGGTGGATTGTGTAGAAGACTTGAAGACATCAGTATGTGACCACAACTTTCCTGAGTTGATGCTTCATTTTCATTGGACTAGTACCTATGTGACTTCAATGATCATGGGAGATCAGATTGTACTCCATTGTATACAAATATCTTCAGATTGATTTTGAGACTAGTTCTACTGGGCCTTGTTCATGACTATGAAAACCTTTGGCATGCAACCGAATTTGTATTTACCTATTCATGGCCATAGACAGTTGTTTGGTATATTTTCACATGGATCCACAATGTAATTCAAATTGGCAGCCATGTATGCAACGTCAATATAGTTTTTAATGAGCAACTAGTTCTTCCAGCTGGTTCCCCATCACTCGACTTCTAGGTTTTTATAATGTATTTAGACCATCGCAGATACTCATATGACCTCACGCATTAAGGGGTATTTGTTATAGCAATATTTCCCTCACCCTATGCAATCTTGCACAAAAGGCCTTTTTCCATTTCCCTATGTAGACTTTTCATCCCTTTTTGCAAATCCCATAGCTAAAAATACATGTTTTCCACATATACACACCTTGCCTACTATACAACATGCGTATACGCAGGTTTCACTACTACATCCTGTGTACATAGTTAAATGTGCCCATAAATGAAAAATGGTGTTGGGTTTCCATGTCACAATAGGAGATCAATGATCCTTGGCCTTCCATATGCTGGAAACATTTCGACTCGGCCTTTCAGTTCCATTTGAAGGCTATAAATGGGCCAATTATGAGCTATGGAAAAGAGGAGAAAGAATTCAACTTTGAGAGAAAAGTTACTCTGGAGGAATTATTCGCTTCACATTGAATCTGCATCCCTTTGTCCTTTAAGTCTGAACACAGTGTTCAACCCCCAAGCTCTTCCCTTATTGATTGAGAACTTCATTGTCTCTCTTATATGAGATTGCCTTTGGTGGAGGATTGAAGTGGTGGAGGCCCAGCTGGAAGGAACTTAGTTTCTCGTTTTTGAACCATGCTGACACAGAATTCTGTAACTTTTTCACTTTTGGTGATCATATATTAATATAAATAATATTTTCTTGTCCAATTGATATCTTGCAAATATTTGAATTTTTATTCCATGGGTGTATCTGTTATGAATGTTAATGGATTATGCTATTGAATGTGATAACATCATATATTATCACCATATGCTTGCTTTGCTTGGTTGTTGAGGACTAGTTGCAGGTATATTGCTTTGGTTCAAGTGCTCAATGGTGGAATTCATCGAACGTCTGGACGAGGTAGGCCTTTTATCTTGTCTTTATAGCATATTTGTTTATATATCATACTTTGGAATAGATTTGATTTCTACAGTCATTTCCATCTATTGTGGTTTTCCCCTAGCCATAGAGAGATTTTTCTTGTAACAAGAGGCATGACCCTCTACCCCCCTCCTCATGCCCATGAATACAACAAATCCCATCTTTTAAAATCTACAGAACAAGAGATCACAAAAATTCTGCAAAGGAACCCAAGCGACCATCACCAGGGCCGTTAGAGGAGGGAAATCCCTTCCACCAAAGGAAAAATGATCTTCCTCTCCTTCAATGCACGAGGGGTTGTTGGTGCCCCAAAGAAGATAGCCATCAAATGTATGTTCCTAAGCCAAAATCCAGATGCCAACATGATACAAGAGACAATGTGTTCAGGTGAAAGAGCGAGTGAAATTTTTAGTCCCTGGCTTAGGAACTGGTCCTTCAACACATTTGATGCTAAATGTATTTCAGGAGGTTTTCTCAGCGGATGGAGCCCCAATTTTTAGGCCCTATCCTCCTTAGTTGTCATCACTTCAATTTTAGTCAATCTAAAACATAAGAAAAATTATTTATCCTTCACAATGGTAAATATTTATGGCCCCTATTCTGATAGGGCCTCCTTCTCGGAGGATTTGGTCTCTATAGGTGTTTTTCGTGACCCACTTTTGGTGGTGGGAGGGGACCTGAATTTTACCCTCTCCCTGTAGGAAGTTTGGGGATTTCACCCTAGGGCCGACAAGCAAAGCGGATTTTTCTCCTCTTTTTTATAAAATGCCATATTCGTAAATATTGAACCTCTAAAGCTCTCCCTTACTTGGAGAAATTTCAGAACTGGTAATGAGAGGGTTGCAAAATGATTAGACCGGTTTGTAATTTCTGAATCCCTCCTAAAATTGGGCTCTTCTTTCATGTAAGGGGTAGATACAGGAGGTATTTCAGGCCATCGCTCTATTTCCTTATATTGGTCTATGGGTTTCGAGTCCCCCCCGTCACCCTTAAAATTCAACTAGACCTGGATGGAAACAAAATATTTCAAGAGCCTGGTTCTTTCCTCTTGGGTAAAAAATTCTCCTCAAAATATTGGCCCTTTCATGATGCAGTTTGTGAAAAACCTTAAAACTCAGAAAAGCACCTTAAAAAAATGGCTCCCTCTTTGGAATTCCAAGAGGGCCCATTCCATATGGGAAATAGAAGAAATAATCGTTGAGGCCCTCTAGAGGATAACCCCCTTTCCAATGAAAAGCTTCTAGAAATAAGAGAGTTGGAAGAATGAGCCAAGTGGCTCAAAATAGAAGAACAAGAATGGCGCATAAAGAGCAGGGCACTTTGGATTAAAGAAGGAGATAACAACACCAAGTTCTTCCATCAATTTGATAACTATCGAAGAAACCTTAACACTATATGGGAAATCAAGGATGAATAAGGAAATGCAACAAGATCTTTTGAGGATAAGGCAAGGCTTGGAGTAATATTTTCCAGTGATCTCTTCTCTTCCCCCCTGGCAGCCCCATCCAAGAAATCATGGAGGTAGTGGGAAATTTCCTTACTATGTTTTCTGAATAAATGAATTTATCCATGGAGGAAGAGGTTATGGAACTAGAACGAAGGGCAACACTATTCTCTATGAAAAATGAAAAAATACTTGGCCCAGACAGTGTCACAGTGGAATTCTTTAAGGATTTCTACAACCTACTGAAGGATGACCTTTTACTAGTGGTCAAAGAATCACAAAATGAAGGAAGAGTTCAGGGTCCTCTCAATACCACTTTCTTGTGCCTTATCCTAAAAAAAAAATGCCCCTCCTCCTTTGAAGATTACAGACCGATTTCTTGTTGCAATTTAATATACAAATTAATATCTAAGATTATCTCTAGAATATTAAGACCAATGCTAATTGCCTTCATAGGGGAAGAACAATTTAGCTTCCTTCACAATAGATAGATTCATGAAGTAGTTTCCATATCACAAGAAGTGCTCCACTTTGTAAAAAAAATGAAAGCTAAAGGTAGCCATTCTTAAATTGGACCTCTCCAAAGCCTATGACTGAGTAAACTTGACCTTTTTGCATCTGACACTAATTCAAATGGGCATATAATTAAAAGCGGTTAACTAGATTTTGTGGTGCGTGCAAAGTGTTTCCTTTGTTGTTCTTATCAACGAATACCCTTACTATTTTTTCAAAGATTCTAGAGGTCTTCGACAGGACAGTCCCCTTTCTCCCTTCCTTTTCCCGATAGTTGGAGAAGCACTTAACATCCTAATCAAGGAGGCCCAGTCAAATGGTTTTTTCGAGGAATCACAGTCTCAAAATCCGTATCAGTAACTCATTTGTTATTCATTGATGACATCTTCTGTAGCCTTTTTGGTTCTCAGAGGAATTTGAATTCCTTCAAATTTATTTTAAATCTCTTCTGTAGTGCAATAGGAATGAAAGTAAACATGAAAAAATATTGTCTACTTCTTAATCAATGCACGAAAGAAGAAGAAATCACCATCACCAACTCTTTTCCAACACAAATAAAATCTCTATATCAAGGTTTCAAATACCTAGGTTTCAACCTAAAACCAGACAATTTTAGGAAAGAAGATTGGATTTGGCTAATCAGAAAATTTGAAGCTTGAATAACCATCTGGGTCAACAAAATCCTTTCTAGAGGCGGAAGATTAGTGCTAATTAAAGCAGTCCTAGAAATCATTCTCATATACTCGAACTCTATAGCTGCAATCCCCAAAGGAATTCTAGATCATATTCGTTGAATAAGATTTCACTTTCTATGGGCAGGACAAAACTCTCCCAGAGGCACTCACCTGACCAGTTGGAATTCAACCGCGCTATCTAAAGATTTGGGAGGATGGGGTTTAAAGAATATTCATATTTTTTTCTCAAGCCCTAGCAGGAAGAAACATTTGTAACCCTAGGAAACTCTCTCTGGGTAAGAATCATGAACTCTAAATACTTTCCCACCTTATCCATTTCAGAATGGTTTTGAGAGCCTTTAAAATCTTCCAAAGGCTCAGTTGTTTGGAAAGCACTGGTTGAAGCCTTCCCCCTCATTAGTAATTGGAAATTTTGGCGTATTGGAAATGGGGAAAATGTTAGACTGGGGGAAGAACCATGGTTGGGAGCTGGAAACAACTACAAACTCTCCCCCCCCAACTCTTTTTCTCAAAAGTAAAAAATCTCATATTCTTGAGTGATTTAAACACTGGTTATCCTCAGATTCGAGGGGGGATGGGGTGGAAGAGCACACATTCTCTAGATCTCCCTGAATCCTTGCAAGAAGAATGAAACTCCTATATTTCCCTCTTATGTGGAAATTTCATTTTCCTTGATAGAGATTCTGAGGACTCCCTTTGTTGGTAAAAAAACCCTCAAAATGGATCTTATTCAGTTAAACTGGGATAGAAAACCTGGTTGGAAGATAACACAGTGGCTCAACTAAAATGGTGGTGGAAGACCCTTTGTAAAATCGAATCTCCTCCTAGATGCAAACTAACACTTTGGATAGCACTAAACAAAAAATTGTTAACTTGGGACAACTGTCTTAGACGAGGATGGTGTGGTCCAATAAGACGACCTATTTACAATGGAGATATAGACTCAATTAATCACCTCTTTATCTCTTGTTCTTATGCAGAGAAGGTTGTAAATTTTTTAAAATAACAACTGAAGGCCAAGGCCAACTGAAACTAGGGCTCTGTAGAGGATGGCTTCATAACTTGAATACAAGACAGATGAATCTCCTTATATGCAAGGCTCTTGGGCATCATGATCCCCAACATCTGGTGGGCCAAGAATAATGTTGTTCTCAAAGATAATTTAGTGCCTCCTGAGGTCACGACGACAATATCTCTTAGCTAGGATGAAGAATTCAAGGAAAAAATAAGGGCAAGTAAAACTCAAACAATGATCCCACCTCCCATTTATTACACCATCCCATGGGGCTTCTTCAACAGAGCTAGTCAAGGAAACCCCCCAACCTTTGGAGTGGGGGTGGTTATTTATATTAGTCACAACCATTATATTCACATCATATATGCGCCAGGAGGCAGAACAAACAACAGGGTGGAACTTATAGAACTTTGGACCCTCCTAGAAATAACAATTTTTTTTCCAAAGCTATAGGTTTTCAACGACTCCAATTCGATGATAGATTGAGCAAGAGGCATTAATAATATTCAGAATCCCATATTAGCCTCTTTCTTAAGAGATATCAAAATCACGTTCAGAGACTTTGAATGGCTCACTTTCCAGCACATTATGAGGGAACTCAATTCAAAAGCATATAAACTTTCAAAGGAAGCACTATAGCTGCAAAAAGGAGCTTTCAGTTTTTACGAGTTTTTTGAAGGAACATAAACTGAAGCTATGGAGTTTCTTCTTTAAAGACATTTCACTTTTTTTTAAGGATGTAAATGTTATTTTGGACAGTTTGAATAGACTAGAGAAAGGATTTTGTAGGCCTGTTTTGATATAGTTAGATGCATAGACAAGTTCAATTCCTAAAGAAATCCAATAGAGGCTTGACATGAAAGACTGTAACATGTATATTCTCCTATGAATATACAAGTTTTTTTCTTATGGAAAACAAAAATATGATTCAATCATTGTACTAATTTGTTGTGTTTCACTTAGTGTGCTTAAATTTGTTCTGTTTCATTTAGTGTGCTTAAATTATCTTATCAATATAAATATTAGTTGGTATTCATAATATGCATACTATGAATCAAAATATGTTATGAATGGCTTCACGAGCAAGAAAATGAAAAAAAAAATGAAGATTTAAGTTCATCTGTAACTATTACAATAGTTTGATAAACCCAATGTGCTTAAGGAAAAATTTACAAACTTATACAACCGTTAAGACTACGTTAGCTTAATTCGTTTGAACACATTGTTGTAAGGTGATGTTTATTGTGGGGTCTCTAGTTTTAATCTAGATAAGGTTCAATTCCAGGTAAGTCCCACTAGGTTACCAACCATTGTTGTAGTATACCTTAATAGCTAAAATATAAATCTCATAGCAATATAGCTGAAAATGTAATGAGAGAAAGCAAATAAAACATAACCAATTTTTTGAAATAACAACAATAGGAAAATATTTGTTGATATTTGGAAAAAGAAGCAATGTTCATTGGCCTCTTTGAGGGTGTGACCTCCAATTGAGAAGAGCTCCAATAATATATTAATCAATTGGAACCCAACTACATATCTTCTACTATTATAAATAGTTTCTAACTAACCCAAATGATAACCACCTAGTGGGCCTTCGTTATGAAGGAATAAATTATACTTTTCAATTATGAATAATGTCTAAAATCTATAATTGCACAAATGTAATGAAGTACACCTATCTTGATGTCTACGTATGAGTGAAAGGTGAGGATAAGGAGATATATTAGGGATGATGATCTCATGAATTGAGTTGAGATAGTTAAGGATATATTGTGGAGATGATTATGGATATGATGTGATCTAATTACCTAATTAAGACTTAGTATTTACAATTACCTATGGTTATATAAAGAGACCATTTGTAAAATAGAATGTACACACTAGAATGTTATAATTTAATATATATTTTTCCCTTTTGGGGTTTCTTGAGTATAATTCTTGGTGTCACTTGCTTCAATATATGTTTGTTTGTATTTTCTACTAGCTAGTAAAGCCAACATTTGATATTAGAGCACGAGGATGTGAATTTGAGAAAATCGCTATGATGATGCCCAAGAGACATTGTTTTCATGATTTTACGTTGTTGTTGAAAGCACAATTGCAGACTGAATCATTGTAGGCGCACTGGTAAAAGAGTCATGAGGAGTGTTTATACCACATGAAAGGAGATGCTACTGGTTGGGGAGTCATTTCATTGGACTATGCTATCTAGAAGAGCCTTCATGTGAAGAAGATCATGGAAGTTGTAGAGAAGGTTCAATTGTTCTTATCTTTAGAAGAAGATCAAAGGAGTTTAGCGTGATGCTAATCTTGGTTAGCAGTGGAGGAGACATAATTCTTGTAGAAGTAGTAGGAGTGAAAGATGAGCATACCCATGAATGAGGTTAACAAGGCTATGTCGGAGCTGAGTATTGATGCTTATTACTGTTGTATTTTTTGCACATGGCATGTAACAATATTGTTGGAAACTCCATTGGAAACAAAGTTTAGATCAAATTATATTTTGATTATTGTTGTGTGTAGCATGTGCAACGATCTACTAGTGTAAGTCTCATACTTAATGGAGAGATCATATGGTCTGAGCTACTATGATTCTTTTTGAAACTACAATATGCCTTTGGATGATAGATATGTAAACTGACAATGTCATTCAACAACAATGGAGCTTGATGTGACCTGTGTGTTGCAGGAAGGCCAGTCAATGTCTCCAAATTGAAGTTCTGTAATCATCATTGGCATTATAACCAAAGTCGACCTTGGCCAACAAACAAGTATTGGCTTGAAAAATAGATCTGAGGTGAATTTTGGAAATATTTTGTAGAAGACAATTTTATTGAAGAGGTGTGTTGGTGTCTGGGATAATATGGTTCCACATTGAAATTTCTATATACCATGGAAGACTTATATGGCTAATTTACCAACATATGTTCATGCATGCAGAATTGTTGTTTTGGAGATTATGTGTTTGGCATCATATGTGTTTGAGATTATGTGTTTTGGCGATTATATGGATTGTTGTTTTGGAAATTATGTGTTTTCTTTCGGGTATCATGGAAGACACAATTATGTGTTTTCTTGCTGGTATCATGGAAGGTGGAGGATGGGTGAACACAACAAAATCCTTGATTGGAGATTTTGTAATTGAGAGCAATGCAATAAATTATTTTAAAATGCCACAATAGTTCAACTACAATTTACTCGAAACAACATGTGTCCAACTTACAGTTCTGCCACTACATGTTGGGACTATACAAAATGTCTTAGTGTTAATCATGACTGTGGGTTCTTCTCCTCCAAAGAAAAACATATTTTATCACAATATTGTTTAATTTCAAATCCAACAATTATCATCAAAAGCATAGTGAACACAAATTTCAAGACGTATTTGAGGTATGTTGTCATTATTTTTATAATGAAAAAATATCAAAATCCATATTAATGAAAGTCCATTAATAAATGTAAAATGTTGGAGTCAAATATAGGTATAAATTGAAGGCAAGGAGTCCATTCCCAAGTCAAGTTGAATTATGGATGCAAACATTTAAAGTTCAGTCAAAATCATTGCAAAGATTTATGAAATTAGAGTCTTAATATAAAGAATTGAAGTCAATTTCATGTGAGAAGTCACGGGAAAGAAGTTGTTGGGAAGTTGGCTTAGGTTGATGGAAAATTGATTTGATTTGTTGGTTGTCATTGATTTCAACCCTTATAGAGTGATATTGTAGATTGATGTCAACCCTTAGAGATTGATGTCAACCTTTGGACAAGTCCGATAGCAAATTTCGACAGCCCCAACAGTACAGTTAAGGGACTCAAGATTGTTTGAGGTATAAAGGTATGAAGATCATTGAATTTGTGGGTAATACTATTCTATATGGATAGTACATGTCATTTCATTTTCATTGATATGTGGAGCATCACATAACTCCTCACGGTTAGAGAGTTATGTCCTTGAGAAGTTGGAGAACCCTCACGAGTTATCTAGAAGGTCAAATAAGTCAAATTATTCTAGAAGCTCCTAGAAGAAGTTGATTAGTCAAGTGGGTGAAACTAGGAGTTAATCTTGGGTTAAGTTGTTGCAATAAGAAACTAATAAAAAATAAATTAGTTTCAACTAGAAGTGGAGAGTTTACTATTTATGGATAAAGTGGTTATAAGTGGGCAAGTGGTTAGAAGTGGGTTAGCCCTAAAAGAAGGAAATTGGGTTAAGTTGGTTAGAAGGTAACCCATAGAGGAAGCTACTTGGAGAGTATAAATAAGAAAGAAAGGGTATGCCATTAGCACCTATTGAGCACATTGAATATCTATTATTGTGTAAGGTTTATTATAGCTACTCATTGATACATATGAAGTTATGCAAGTCTGAGGTAGCACAAAGGGTTTACACCGAAAGTTTCGAAGTTGCAAAAATATTGAAAAAAACCCTAGTTTTTGAGGTGTACGTGGGATACAATGGAGAAGGGAATGTACGCATGCAGAATGGTAGTATAACATGGTGCATACATTTTGGAAAATCCATGAAATATTGAGTTGTTGAAGGTACTAGATTCTCAGAGTTTGAAAGCAAGCTCCCAGGAAGGTCTACTATGATCAGGTAGAACATATCTATCTACATAT
Organism: Picea engelmannii; assembly: GCA_009831015.1. Classification (NCBI taxonomy): domain Eukaryota; kingdom Viridiplantae; phylum Streptophyta; class Pinopsida; order Pinales; family Pinaceae; genus Picea; species Picea engelmannii. The sequence continues at coordinate 887,245 of ML800640.1, forward strand.
TCAAAAGGTATGTCATATTCTTATGTGTAGTTGGAGGTTGTTGTATCCATGAGATATGGTTATGGGAATTTGAGGTTTTTTCCTAGAGAGGATGTTGGTTGTATGACATCTATTGTATGATCTAGATCTACAAAAATACAACACTGGTATGTTGGTATTATTCTTTGGTACATCTTGTTGGTTCAAGTGTTGAGACATAGCTAGCATTTCTTGGTACATGGTTGAGGGATTTTGGTTGTAATAAGTTGTGAAGTTGTTTGTGAAGTGGTTGTGAAGTTGTTTGTGAAGGTTGAGGCTACATATCAGTAAGGGTTTGATGTCTAGTCCATGTGAGGGTTATTAAACTTGTTCATGATTGTACACACATGTATCGCACATGACTAGAGAGACACAAATGCACTTGGTTAAGGGATGTTTAAGATGATGTATGCATAGGGCACAACTACATATAAGACACAATGACATGTTGCAGGTTGATCTGACAAAGGAAACAAGGTGGTTGAAGTTTCAGAAAAGGTGAAAACCCTAGTTTTTTGAAGGTGTACATAGGCTACACTATAGTCAGGCCACGTACACACGCAGGTTGTAGTATAGACAGGGAACATACATACATGAGTTGTAGTATATATAGGTCACGTACCTATTGGTATTTCTTGGTATAGGCTGACTACTAGTACAGCTCCATTGTAGGTTATTGGTACAGGCTGGGTACAGGTGGTTGGCACATATTGGTACAAGTTTACAGTGGTGTATCTGACAATGATAGTGTGGAAATGATTCATCATCTATTTGGAATTTAATTTCAGGGTGGCAAGACTGGGCAAGGAAAGGGGGTTATAGCCTCCTTCTAGTTGGTGTCGGAGAATCAGGGAGTTGGAGCTTCCTTTAGGTTGGAACTTGAGAACTAGGTGGTTGTATCCACCTTTCGGTTGTAGCTGGAGAATATAGGGGGTTTTATACCCCTTCTCGTTGTAGCCAAAGAATTGGGGAGTTGGAGATTCCCTCAGGTTGTAGCTTGAGAAACTAGGGGCTTGGAGCCTCCTTCTAGTTGGAGCTGGAGAATTGGAAGCTGGTGCTTCCTTGAATGTAATTCTTGACATATAATAAAATCATTCTATGATTTTCTCCCGCATTGGGTTTCCACGTAAATATTGGTGTACTGTGCATTGTGTGGATGTGTTTGTTATTGTTTAATATGCACTGATGGATGCCAATGTTTATGATACAATAATATATCAATGATACACATATGAACATGGATGAATAAGTTAAAAGAATAGACATTGTGGTTAAAAGGATTAATAAGTGGTATAAATTCCTCATTACTGATTCACCCCCCCTCTTAGTAATCCAACAATTGGTATCAACGTGGGTTCCTTCAGGAAAACAATTTAACCATTGGAAGAAGATCATGAATCATGCTAGAGTTGGGATACCACATTTTAATGGTGATAACTATGCACTTTGGAGCAAGAAAATACAGACATAGATACATGCACATGGATTCGATGTTTGGCAATCAGTGGTGGATGGATACAAAGCACCAACTACTCCTCCAACGAACAAGGATGGAAAGAAACTCACAAAAAATAATTCAAGAGCTAAGAATGGTATTCATAATGGTGTAGATGAATCAATATTTACTAAAATCATGCACTGTGAATTTGCCAAGGAAATGTGGGACAAACTAAAGACTATCTATGAAGGATATGAAAAGGTTAAGGAATCCAAACTTCAAATTTTTAGAGAAAATTTCGAACAATTAAAGATGAATGAAGATGAAAACATAACAACCTACTTTCTACTCATCGATGAGGTAGTAAAAAACATCAAAGGACTAGGAGATGAGATAAAGGAACTGGTCATTTTTAAAAAGGCATTAAGATCTCTACCAATGAGATTTGACTCAAAGATCTCAGCCCTAGAAAAAAGAGTGGATCTAGATACAATGACCATGGATGCACTACATGGGATACTCATAGCTTATGATATGAGGACATAAAAATACAATCTAGTTACAAAGGAAGCTACATTCAAAGAATCTAAGAAGACAAACAAAAGTAACAAGCAACAATCAAAGTCAGTTCACAAGAAAAATCCAAAGTTAGAATGTAGTTGTAGCGATGATTCCGAAGAAGATGAAGAAATGACAAACTTTGTAAGAAAGTTGCAAAAGGGAACATGTAAATATAAAGGTAAGCTTCCATTGAAATGTTTTAATTGTGGTAAAATTGGTGATTTTGCAAATGAGTGTCCTTATGCCAGAAGTTCAGATAGTGCCGAAGAGGAAGAGCCCAAGAAAGAAAAGAGATATAAAAAAGGAAACTAAGAGAACAAAAAGAAAGTATTCAAGAAAAATCTATACCCAAGAAAAGATAGTGCCTCATCTAGTGAAGATGATGAACCCGATAGTGAGTCAGAAAAGGTACTATTCATGGTGAAGGAAAATAAAACAAGAAACTCTGATAATTAGAAAGAAGAAGGAGAAGTCGATCTTAGAGAATAATTAATTAGTGCCTTATAATATCTAAGGAATGAAAGAAATAAAAAAAATTCACTCAAGAAAGAACTAAAAGTAAAAGAATCCAAGAATCTCAACTCAGAGGAAGTCAAGAAGATAATTACAAAGCTGAAAGTTCCGGTAGAAGAGGGTAGAAGAATTGAAGAAACACTCAGAAGTCATCTAGTAGAGAAGGAGAAGATGATTGAAAGGTTGGAAGCACAAGCATTCACTCTAAGAAAATAACTTTAGAAAAGGAACATGCAACAAGATAGCACCAAGACATCGGATAATATCATCAACAATCAAAATCCATACTATGAAAAGTCTGGACTAGGATAGAACCAAATGAAAACTGATAAAATTTCAAGCTCCATGATGAAATCAACATAGCAAAAGAGTTATGCATAACTTCTAAAAGGTAGGAATCATGGTCAACAAGAATACAAAAGACCTTCTACATTCAAGAAACAAGGAAGCTTCAATCATTGTGAAAGAAACAACCAAAGAGAAGATCTTGATAAGCCAAGACAAAATTATAGAAGGAATACACCACAGGGAAAATCATTCTCTCCTAAGTATGTAAATTTATTTTATGGTCATGGTTTTTATTGTACTAACTTTGGACATAAGTTTGCATATTGTAGGGCCTATGAAAGAAATAATGATGCAGGAGCATCCGCAACATCCGAAATTCAACATATCAACCAGCGCGAGGAGGAAGAGAATCGTACAGCTGGACAAGCCAGCAAACCTTTTTGATTTTGAATTTCACCTTGGTATTGTTGCGCCGTTGTTTACTAAAGGCATTCAAAGCCAGGCGCACTTGTATTATGTTACAGATAGGAAGGCATTTAATATAATTAAAGCTGGTAGATAGAAAGTAGTTGTAGATTAGACAGTCACCTTTCGAGAGGGAAAACGGAGTATAGACACCCTCCCTTGTATCATTGTATTACACACATTCAGCATGGAGAAGAGCAGAAAACAGAGCAGAGAGCTTGTGAAGAAACTCCATGTACAAACATTGA
>ML800640.1:909276-920180 GCA_009831015.1 Picea engelmannii
CTTTCAGGAAACTTTATAAGCAAAGACAACGTGAAAAGAGGATGCAAAAGATTTGCACTCATTGTCAGAAGAGGGGTCATCTCATTGACCAATGTTGGACATTGCATCCAACCACTCATCCACAACACAAGAAGAAGATGGATAAAGAGTTTGGCAAGAATGGAAGAGGATATTCCATCATCGATGTGAGTCAAGATGATTCACAAGAGGACAATTTTCAATAGAAAAAGTCACTGTTGAGTTGGCTTGGTAAGAAATGGTTGGATTTCTTGAGCAAGTAAAGCTTGCATTTTCTATTGTAAATGCACTTTTCAGTGTTATGTGTGCATTTATGGGAAGCATGATAAGTTGCAGTAGTTTATCACAACTTGCATGATGCAAGTTGCATGTGAATGCAATTCATTTTGAAGGTATTTTTGTTGTTGCATAAATTCGCTAGGAGGATGTAAAAGATGGATATGATGTTCACTTGTTACAACCATATATCTTTTTCATATTCAGCTCTTATGTTTTGGGTTATGTACTTATGTTTGTACTGGAAGGAGAGTTGAAGAGTCATGCACATGCATTTGTTTTTGTGTATGTGTAAGTAGTGAACCTGGTGATAGTTCATCATGAATGATTCATGATTGTAACATGATTGTGTATCATGTTTGTTGACTTGTCAGTTTGGGAAAGTTGATATGTTTCAAATGAGTCTCGACTGGTGTTGATGATTGTTTGACGACTATGTTGTGTCGATCATGTTTTTCGACTTGTGTTTAGTCGATGGTGTTTATTGACTTGTAAGTTGATTTTGAGTACACCATGATGAAAGAAAACGCCATGTGCTTTGATGAAGTACAAGATGCGACAGTTTGCTTGAAGAAAAAGACTTTGTTGGCATCATTTTTTAGTCTTGTATAATTTGTTTTCAAGATTGATGGTTTTCTTGGCTTGTGACAAGATGTCGCAGGAAAGTTTTTGTAGCCATTGGAGAGCTGATCGTGTTGACGTTAAAGAGTTCACAAGAGGGACTTGATTCTTAGTGGGAAGGTTGGCAGTCTTCCAAGCATAAAGAGAACAGTGGGTCAGCAACAGCTAGAGAACAATGGTTGAGGGCCATAGCCAGTTGCAGTGCAAGGCATGTCAAGGTATCCAGGTGATTGTCGAAAAGAATTGTCAAGTAGAATCAGTTGATAGAACTTGAAAGCAAAAGAGTATTGAATCTCAGACAAATAATCATAAGCTTTTGTGGGTCCAAAAGCCTTTAAGTGGGAAGGTGTGATCAAAATCTGGACCAGGGGTCAAATTTTAGCTCAAAAATCAACGTTCTCGGAATTGCCTCAAATCGAACGAGAGTGTAGGCCTCGTCGTTGCAAACCCAACACAACTTGTTTCATCTCAAACAGACGTCGGGAGCGAGAGATATCACGATCTGTCCGAATCGTCAAATAGGTAAAAAAAAAGGACGTTGACTTTGCAGTCCGTATAGTCCGTACGGATGCTGACATGGCATGTATGTACGATGACGTGGTAGAGATGAATGGAAGAGGTATGACCACTGATGTGGCAGGTGATGTGGCATTCATTTATTGGCTGACAGTTGGGCGAATGTTGTTGTGACACATGGCAGTTATTGGGCAAATGGTAAGGTGCCACATGGCCCAGTCATGGGCTGCCATGTGGCACCCCTTTATTGGCTATTGGTTTGGGTGTTGTTCAAAATTTTGTGTAGTCCACCGGACTCGAACCGTGAACCTCCCCATAGTCCAAAGTCTTGGCATGTTCGCCCTGCCAAGGCGCCATGCGGTGGTGCTTGTTAAAACTATGGTTTTAATTTTATTTGAACTAGCATATTGTAATGTGTGGCGGGGGGTCGGGCCGGGGCTTAGCCCCGACCCATGGTCATATCATTTGTTATGTGACCATATATATATATATATATATATATATATATCGCGCGGGGTTTTCAAATATAAAACCCGTGGTTCTATTTGTATGCCATGTGACCCTTTGCTATACAGAATACGCGCAGGGTTTTTAAAAATGGTTTAAACGGTTTTAAAAACGACCCGACATGTGTCAATGCTTAAAATGATTAGCCCTTTTTGCTATAGTGAGTGGTCACATAAGACCCATATGCCCAACGACTTGGCGGTTGGGGGTTTTAGTTCCGTTAATGGTTCGACGGTTTGCACCATTTTTCGGTTATGCGTGTTGTTGGGTTTAAACATGCATTTTGGAGCGTGTTCTGGGTTCAAGCACACAGAGGTGAGTTTTGGCGAACCAGAGCCAGCAAGCTTGAAAGAAGAAGATGGCAGGAGGCCTATCTTTCTCATTTTTTGGCCGATTGAGGTGCCGTAAAAGCCCAGCTAGGGGTTTTTGGACGTCCTGAATCCATTGGCATTGTTATCAAGTCCATTTGAAGACTTATTTTGCAGGTTTTTAGCCATTGAAGTTTCAGCAAGCTCCAGGGAGCTTGAAGCCCTCATTGATTGAGGACATGTTTTGGTGAGTCCAAGTTGTTTTATGTGACTGAATAGACATTTTTGGCTAATTGTTATGCTCTGAACACATTGGGACAGGTTTCAGAGGCTTTGGAGGACTTTTACAGTTGTTTTTTCCAAAGAGAAGCTCAGTGAATCTTATGGCCACATGTAGAAGAGGTCATGCCCAGATGAGCCATGATCCGTTTTCAGAGTTTTATTAGTCATTTTTGGGGTTTTTATGTGTTCTGATCCCAATGGTACAGTTTTTTTTTCCATTGGCGTTGAGAAACAACTTGTAAAATAACTTTTGACAAATTAATCCCAGAGAGCCAAGTCCATTGATGGAGGCTCAAGGAGATGTAGCCTGGAGAGGGGTGAACTCCTTTATCATCTTGTTCTTGTTGTGAGTTTGATGGTTTATTTGCTGCAAGTTATGTTGTTGTGTATTTATTGAAAGTACATATTTAACATTTTAAAAGAACATATCCTCACACATAATCATTTAAAAGAAGATACATAAATTTGGCACATAATTCATCTTGCATATTTTAACACATGAAGCAAGGTCCTGTAAAGGTTTATTTTCATGAAGTAGAGGGTGCTTGCATAGCATAACAAGTCAGCCTTCTATTTTCAGATCAATGGAAAACACCCATGAATGTTTCAAAAATTATATATTTTATGGGATTAGCTAGTTATTACAAAATATTTATAGCAGGGTTCTCTAAGATTGCTCATCCCATCACTTCTTTGCAAAAGAAAGGAATTGAATTTGAATGGACATATGAGTGTGAAGAGAAATTTGATTTGTCAAAAAAATCATACTAGTGCACCTATTTTAAATATTTCTGACCCAAATGAAAGTTTTGTGGTATGTACAGATGCATGCAAGGAAGGACTTGGGGCAGTTCTTATGAAAAATGGACATGTCTTTGGTTATGAGTCCAGAAAACTTAAAGAACATGAGAGTAACTCTGCCACACATGACTTGGAACTTGATTCCATTGTTCACGCATTGAATATGTGGAGGGATTATCTCATGGGGAAGATATTTGAATTAAGAATAGACCATAGTGGTCTGAAATAATTTTTTGAACAACCAACTTTGAATGCCAGGCAAACAAGATGGCTAGATTTTTTAAGTGAATATGATTTTGACATCAAGGATATCAAAGGAAAAGAAAATAAAGTTGTTGATGCACTTAGTAGAAGAGTACATCTCATGCATGCTACGACCATTAGTATGCATCAATCAAATTTAAAGAGCATAATTTTAGATGTTGTTGTTACAAATCAACATTACCTATAGGTAAAATAAAGCTTACAACACAAAAATGTACAAAAGAAAATTAAAGAATATGAGATGAGGGAAGATGGATTACTTATGAATAAAAATATAATTTATGTTCCTAGTTCTGGAGAACTTACGAGTTTGGTATTAAAATAAATTCATAATATTTTGTATGTTTGACGTCCCATATACCAAAAAACAATTGCAGTAGTAAGAAACCAATTCTTTTGGCCAGGAATGAAGAAAGATGTTGCTAATTACATTTCTAGATGTATGGAATGTCAGAGAGTGAAGGCTAAGCATATGAACTCAACGAGTTTGCTACAACCATTACCAATTCCAGAGAAGAAATGGGAAGTGGTAACCATTGAATTTATAACTAAATTGCCCACGACAACAAGACAACATGATTCAATCATGGTAGTGGTTGATAAATTGACAAAGGCTCCTCATTTTGTTTCTGTAAAAACGAATCATACCACAACTAATATTGCATAAATTTACATGAGGGAGATTGTTAGGTTGCATGGGATACCTAAGGCAATTGTTTCAGATAGAGATACAAAGTTTACTTCAAATTCATGGAGGGAATTGTTTAAAGGATTTGGTAAAAATATGAACTTTAGCACAACATACCATCCACATTCGTATGGGAAGAAAAAAAGAGTCAACCAAGTAATTGAAGACATGTTGAGAATGTATGTGATGATAAGCCATCTAGGTGGGAATATTACTTACACTTGGTTGAGTTTGCCTATAATAATGGGTATCAAGATTCATTGAAAATGAGCCTATTTGAAGATTTGTATGGTAGGAAATTAAATACTATAGTGATTTGGGACAACCCAACAAATAGAGTGGTACTTGGGCCATAATTGTTCAAGGATATGGAATATCAGATGGTTAGAATTAAGAATAATTTAAAGGCACCTCAAGATAGACAAAAAACTTATGCAGATAAGAACATGAAAGGTAGAGAATTTAAAGTGGGGGGGCATGTGCTTTTAAAAGTGAATCTTAAGAAGATCTATTTGAAGTTGGGTATTTGCACAAAGATAACAACCAGATTCTGTGGTCCATTTGAGATATTGGACATAATAGGGCCAGTAAAAAAATATGTACATGATCCTAACCATGTTATTGACTGGCATATGATTTAGGTAGAGACAGAGGTATACTTTGAGGTCTAGCCAATGCAGATATTGGACAGAAAATTCAAAATTCTTCAAAATCGAGTTATAGAGTTGGTAAAAGTCCAATGGACCTGCTACACTCCTGAAGATGCTAATTGGGAGAATGAAGATGCCATGCAAGTAGAGTACCCATAAATTTTTGAATAAATTTTGAAATTTTGATTTCTATTTTGTATATGCACTAAGGTCAGTGCCAAAATAAGCGGGAGGGGAATGTAATACCCTTTTTTTGAGCCCCATATTAAATAATTTATTTTATGAATTTATGAAAGGCCAGAGTGCCCAAACAATTAAAAGAGGTCAGTGTGCCTAGGAAATGTAATGTTTTGATCATTATTAATAATATATATCTCACTGGATGCTAGAAAGACAAGGACAAGAGTTATAGGGGGCTATGATTCCACAAGAGAGTGGGATTGAGGGATGAAGTGTTTATTTTATATTTTTATTTACCCTTTTTTGTTTTAATGGAGAATATCAATTACATGAGCTTCTTGGGGGAAAGCCACATGGTTCTTTAATTCCAGGAAATACATAAATCCATTTTTTGGTCTGTTGGGGCTTCTCTCACTCACTCACTGTTCATTGTTCACACATTTCATTATATTCTTTGTCCATTCATTATTTAATGCACTCTTAATTCCTCATTCATTTTGATCTTGGCTGGGGAAACAAAAACAAATTGTTGGAGAGGAGCCATGGTTTTGTTGGTTGTAATGACTATTGGTGTATTCCATCCATGAATTAATGCCTTCATGTCTGAGATGCTTGGGAATGTGTTAATTTTTTCTCACGTTTGTGAATCCTGAGAGTCCCAGCATGGAGATTCTTGACCAGATTCACTGAAGCCCTAGAAGGAGGTTGATATCCTGAGGGACTGCATGGTAGAGAAGGGGGTCGATTCTGTTGGGTTGTGTAGGCTGGGAAAAAGAGAGTTGGTGTAATTTGGATTGATGTGTGTGCTGAGAACCCTGTGAGAGCTTGAGTGATGACTAGTTTGGGAAGTTGAGTGACACTATGGAACCGTCCTTGTGGATTCATAGCCCTGGCTTGTGGGTGAAATTGTTGTTGAGACATGGAACAAAAGTGTCTATGGTTGGGTGGAATGTCCTTGGTCTACAACTAGTTGGTGATTCATTTCATTAAATATAAGTGCTCTCTACCATGTGTTTATCTTCTTATACATTTTTTTTTTGTGTGTATTAATTAATATCTCTAAGATGTGATTTTTGATGTGCTTGATTGCTGGTTATTGCTATGCATGGAATGTTTAAACATTCTTTATACTGTAGCATGAATATTGATCTCTCCATGTGAATATTTCATGCATATTTATTAATTAGGAATTTATCATAATTCAAAATTAGTTCAGAATCGAGCTTGAAGTAGTGTGCCCAAAATGTGGGTGGATTGGTATGTTAAAGGGAGAAACACCAAAGGTATATACCCTTTTCCATTGATGTCAAAGGGGGAGAGATAGAAACATTGATGAGAATAGATGACAATGTTTCCATGACTAAGTGTTGCCATCAATGCCAAAGAGGGAGATTATTGAACAGTTGTCTTAGGTTGATGGATATTTGGTTTGAGTTGTTGGTTTTCATTGATGTGATCCTTAGAGAATGATATTGTAGATTGATGTCAACCCTTAGAGATTGATTTCAACCTTTGGAGAATTCTGGTAGAAAATTGCGACAACCCCAACAGTATGGTTAAGGGACTCAAGATTGTTTGAGGTATAAAGGTATAAATATCAATGTATTTGTAGGTAAGACTATTCTAGATGGATAGTAAATGTCATGTCATTTTTGGTGATATGTGGAGTGTCACATAACTCCTCATGGTTATGTGACACTCCACATATCACCGAAAATGGCCTTGAGAAGTTGGAGAACCCTCGTGATTCATCTAGAAGGTCAAAGAGGTCAAATTATTGTAGAAACGCCTAGAAGAAGTTGACTAGTCAAGAGGGTGAAACTAGGAGTTAATATTGGGTTAATTTTTTGAAATAAGAAAATAATTAAAAATAAATTAGTTTCAACTAGAAGTGGAGAATTTACTATTTGTGGATAAAGTGTTTATAAGTGGACAAATAGTTAGAAGTGTGTTAGCCTTAAAAGAAGGAAATTGGGTTACGTTGGTTACAAGGTAACCCCTAGAGGAAGCTACTTGGAGAGTATAAATAAGAGAGAACGGGTCTCCTATTAGCACCTATTGAGCACATTGAATATATATTATTATGTAAGGTTTATTGCAGGTACTCATTGATATATATGAAGTTACAAAAGTATGAGGTAGCACAAAGGGTTGATGGTTAAAGTTTCAGAGTTGCAGAAATACTGAAAAAACCCTAGTTTTTGAGGTGTACATGGGCTACAATGGAGAAGTGAGCATATGTATGCGGGATGGCAGTATAAAAAGGTGCGCACATTTGGGAAAATCCATGAATTCTTAAGTTTCTGAAGGTACCAGATTCTCAGATCCTAAAAGAAATCTCCCAAGAAGGTCTATAATGATCAGGTACAACAAATATATCTATAGATTCAAAAGGTATGTCATATTCTTATGTGTAGTTGGATGTTGTTGTCTCCATGATATATGGTTATGGGAGTTTGAGATTTTTCCCTAGAGAGGTTGTTGGTTGTATGGAATATATGGTATGAGTTAGATCTACTGAAATACAACACTGATATGGTGGTATTATTATTTGATACATATTGTTGGTTCAAGTGTTGAGACATAGCTAGTATTTCTTGGTACATGGTTGAGGGATTTTGGTTTTAAAGAAGTTGTGAAGTTGTTCATGAAGTGTTTGTAAAGTTGTTTGTGAAGTTGTTTGTGAAGGTTGAGGCTACATATCAATAAGGGTTTGATGTCTAGTCCATCTGAGGGTTATTACACTTGTTCATAATTGTACACACATGTATGGCACATGACTAGAGAGACGTAGATGCACTTGCTTAAGGGATGCATAATATAATGTATGCACATGGCACAACTACAAAGTGGTTGAAGTTTCAGAAAAGGTGAAAATCATAGTTTTATGAATGTATACACAGGCTGCAATATAGACAGGTCATGTACATACACAAGCTACAATATAGACACGACACATACATATGTGAGATGTAGTATATAAAAGTCGTGTACCTGTTGGTATTTATTAGTACAAAATGACTACTAGTATAGGTTCATTGCAGGTTATTAGTACACGCTGGTTACAAGTGGTTGGCACAAATTGGTACAAGTTTATAGTGGTATATCTCACACTGATAGTGTGGCAGTGACTCATCATCTATTTGGCATTTAATTTCAGGGCGACAGGATGAGGCAAGGAAAGGGGGTTGTAGCCTCCTTCCAATTGGTTTCGAAGAATCAGAGAGTTGGATCTTCCTTCAGGTTGGAGCATGAGAACTAGGTGATTATAGCCACCTTCTCGTTGTACGCAAAGAACATAGGGGGTTGTAGCCTCCTTCTGGTTGTAGCCAGAGAATTGGGGAGTTGGATCTTCCCTTAGGTTGTAGCCTAAGAAAATAGGGGGTTGGAGGATCCTTCCAGTTGGAGCTAGAGAATTGGAATTTGGTGATTCCTTGAATGTAATTCTTAACATATAATAAAAGAATTCCATGGTTTTATCCCGCATTGGGTTTCCACATAAATATTGGTGTACTATGCATTATGTGGATGAGTTTGTTATTGTTTATTATGCACTGATGGATGTCAATGTTTATGATACAAGAATATATTGATGATATAGATGTGAACATGGTTGAATAAGTTAAAATAATACACATTGTGGTTAAAAATATTAATAAGTGGTATAAATTGCTCGTTACTGATTCACCCCCACTCTCAGTAATCTAACAAATGTCATTATTGATATGTAAACTGAAGAAGGGTGCATGATCATTGTTACCCAACACCCGATTCAAATTATGTTAAGTCATTAAATTAGAGTTGAACACCAGTCGAGAATATTGAGTCAAGTAAAGAGAAAGTAAAATCAAAATTCAAGTCAAGTTTAAGTTATTTAATTCATGGAATTGGTGCGTCAATTAAGTTTTCCAATCTAGAGTCATAGGTGTCTTGTTGGAATTTGATCAACTCCAACAAGAAACATATTTTTTGTAAACATGTAAATGCAAATGAATGAAGAAGATTGTAGGCATTTGGTTGGATGAGACGTCCCTCCTACAAGAATAATTTTATGTAGGTATTGCGTGGAAAATTCAAAGAGAAAATTATTCAAGAAGCAGATGAAGAAGAGAGAATAAGATGTCGATTCGATAACAACAAAATACGATGACAAAAATAAGACTAATGAAGATGGTGAATCCATGAAAAAAGAAGATGAAAAAAGAAATACTCTGAGACATAAAAAAAGAAGAGAAAGACGAGGGCATATTGAAGAGGAAAGAGGAAAGGATGGTGAAAAACGAAGCAGCGAAAGCAACAAAAGGATCAAAGACTATGGCAAGAAAATAATACAAAGAATGAAGAAGGAATCAAAGCAAGGTAAATAAGTAGTATCATGTGTTAAATAATTTGAGATGCATAGAGAATGAGATCCCTAAAAAGTTTGAAGATCCTCTTTGATAATGTTGTTTTGATGATGGAAATGAAGATGATATTGGTCCTATGTTTGTATAAGAGCTAGATTAGCCTAAAACAAAAATTGAAATTGTATGTACTTGAGTGAAATGATGATGTAAGTCGTGAAGAGGCATGTTGTATGTACCTGATTGAATGTTGATGTTAGTCGTGAAGAGGCAAGTGTACCCCTATAACGTGTATATTGAAGGTTTATGGTTAGGTAAAAACCACTTGATGGAATTTGTTGTTTGTGGTAAGAATAAACCACTTGTCATGATAGAGGAAGGTTAGTCATCAACCAAAAATCACTTGATGTGATGAGTCGAAACCACATGAGAAATGTGATGGTTGAGGGTAATCCACTAAAACCCGTGATGTATGGGTAAGCCAAAGCATGCCCAATATGATTATTGATGATGATGCAGAGGGAGTTACAGGTAAAAGTATGAGATTTGTGATTCAATAATGGTTGATGAACCATGTACATGAAAGAGTTTCCTATAGAATCGATGGATATAATGACTGGTGACCCATGTATTTCGATTGATGGTAACTTTTTTATATGGACTTAAACACACATGATATTTATATCTTGTGGGTACAAGATACAATTATGAGGATATAATATGAATATAAAGAGTAAAAAAGAAGGAAATGAAAAATGGACCAATTCAAAGGACCAACTGAACATATTGAGGATGATGATTTCATATTAAAATATTCATTAAGTGGGAGTATGAAGGAATAATTCATACTTGTGAATTATGAATAATGTATAAAATATATAATTGCACAAATTTAATTAAGTAGACCAAGGTTAATGTCTACATATGAGTGAAAGGTGAGGATAAGGAGAGATATATTTTGTTTATCATTAGCATAATAAAAAATTGGGCCAGTCTCGTACTCGTGTGATATGGGGTCGATTCTGATCGCTACTACTATAACCTCCAGGTGCCATACATATGCCCCTTTCGTAGGGATGGGTAAATCAAGGGGATTTGAACTCAGAACCTCATCGAACATAACACTTCATATCATGGAACTTGTCAATTGAGATGCCCCCCCAGGGGCTAGAGTAAGGAGAGATATTAAGAATGAGGATCTCATGAATTGAGTTGAGATATTTAAGGAGATATTATGGATATGGTTATGTATATGGTTATGGATATGATGTGATCTAATTACCTAATTAATACTTAGTAGCTATGGTCACCTATGGTTATATAAAGAGACCATTTGTACAATAGAATGTACACATGTGAATGTTATAATGTAATATATATTTTCCCCTTTTGGGATTCCTTGAGTATAATTCCTGGTGTCCCTTACTTCAATATATGTTTGTATGTATTC
>ML800640.1:922094-947575 GCA_009831015.1 Picea engelmannii
CATATTTAACCATTTAAAAGAACATTTCCTCACACATGAACATTTAAAAGAAGATGCATAAACTTGACACATAATTCATCTTGCATATTTTAACACATGGAGCAAGGTCCTGTAAAGTTTATTTTAATGAAGTAGAGGGTGCTAGCATAGCATAACAAGTATTCCCACTATTTTCATATCATATGGTATTAGAGCATAGTTTTTTTTGCTCATGTGATTGCCATTGATAGCTAGAGTTATAGTTGTTGGTATTTGTGCAAGTTTTATGTTGAAGTTTGATATCTTGCAAGGATGGAGGAAGCTTCAAACATTGATAGTTTTCATACATCTTCATTATCCAAGTTATTTGACAAAGAGATGTTGAAGGAGTTTGTAACCATGAGAGATATGGTACAAGAGTTGTGGGAAGATAGAGAAGAGAAGATTGCTCTTGAAGAGCAGTTGATGGCCATGAAGAAGGAGAAAGATCGGCTTCTTGAAAAGTTGCATGAGACGGAGACTCAACTCCATGAGACAAAGGAAACCCTTACCAAGTACATGCATGAACATAAGGTATGTAATGTTAGTTTATCTTCAAATTCCTCTGTAATGATCCCAAGCCATTATGCAAGGATCATCACTTTTTTGGTGTCCTTTTTAAACTTTTTTTGAGTGAGGTATTTCGTCAAAAACTTTGTTGAATTACTTGTTTAGGTGTGTTTATATGAAGGTTTACAACAAATAAAAATAATAGACAACCATGGAACATACCTCAACCATATGCAATAAGATAGACAAGCTAAAACATCTCAATTCTTCTTTATTCATAAAATAGAGAAACCTGCTACAATGAAGATGCCGATCTGGAATGCTCAAAAGATGGACATGAAGATAGACAATAGATAAGAGCTGCTAAAAAATTCTCCCGCTAATACAAAAGATGCCTCCAAAGTCTGAATAAGAAATGAAGCTCAATATAAGAAGATTTGAATGCCAAACTCTCTAGCTGAAGAATGCCACGCTCCAATAGAAGGATGAAACCCTCAATAACTCGACCCTGCTGCCAAAAGTGTCCAATCACCCTAAGAAATATGCCAACTGATAGATTGGGTGATGGTAAGAAAAAACTAGGTGACCGAATCTTCAATATCCCTCTTAATCTCTATAGATCTGAAATCCCCCATTGAATGGTGCGCCCCACTGGATGATTGAAACCCTAGATAATTCGGCCCTGCTAAAGGAGGCCTCCAAATGCTCTGAAACTCTCCAGAAATATAAATCGGGACACTGCAAGTCACTAGGTGAAGTCTCAGGGTCATATCTGAAGTGTAACCCCTCCAAACAGACTAGATCTAGATCTCAAAAACGCCCTCCTTCTCTTCAATTCGCCCCACTGCTCAAGAAATAATTTGAGCCATAAAATTGTCTCAGAAAGCACTAGATCTGATGTTCAAGGCCCTGCAATGAAAACCCAAGTGATAGAATCCACAACGGGCATGCCAATCTCCTACAACGAATCTCTCTCCAAAGATGGTGCGCCCCTTATGCTAGAATCCCTCAACTGGTGTGCCCTCTCTCTATCTGCACATGAAACTAATGTAGAATCCTCCTGCAACTGAGTAGATCTGGAACTAGAATGGTGTGGGAGAGTATTGCATCTCTGAGACCAAGCTTGGGACAAGATAGGTGGAATATTTCATCACCGAATCGTCCTCTAGGGTTTGTTATGTCAAAACCCTCAAAACCCCCAAGAGATGGGTTCACTAGCTAAAGCCAGATATCAAAATAAGATCATACATGCATAAATGAATGAGAAGAGGCCCTTGCCTTTCCTTTATACTTTTGGTTCACCTTGTCCCTCCAAAGTGACTTTCATTTTATTAATATTTAATTAATTAATTAAATCACTTTAATTAATTAATTAACCTTTTTACCTCTAAAAAGCTCCTTATCTCTCCTTGTGGCTTCCCTAGCCACTGAAAGTCAATTCTAGCCATACCATCCTGTAGTGTTTCTCCTCCCAATTCCAATGAGCTATTACACTGAGAGGTTCCTCCAAGTAATGTGCCCAAAATGACCTCTTCAATGAATTCCATTGACTTATAGCTCAAAATAATCAAAATCATGGAAATCGTCGGAATGCAACGAAACCAAAGCCAACCTGTGCAGAATGGCTCATAATGATGGAATATGATAATCGATACAAGTTGGACCCCACAATGCCTCTAAAATACCCCTGTACTCGCTATAACATCCATCTGGATACTCTGGTCATCATAACTCTCTACACTATGATGATGTCCCAAAGTGGGGACATTACAGTCCTCCCTGCTAGAAAATTGCTTCTCCTCAAGCAATAACCAAACCATCTCAAATAAAATACTAGGATCCCATGTCCATCTATGGGATACATAGTAGAACCCATCCAAAGGTGAACAATAGTACACTCCACCCCCTGGATCCCATATCAGGAAGTGAACTGCAATACTCTGCGAAGCATAGTCCTGAAAGATATCAAACCTGTGAACCTCCTGCACATGACACATGGCCTCATCTCAGAATGAGTCCATCCTCCAAATATCTACCAAGATCCACACGGCCTCCATCAACTACTCATGATGATGCCAACATGAGGTGTTGCAATACCTTCATGAGACACCCTCAAGCTCTGTGCTCCCCTCAACACTGAAGCTAAATGGAAAGTTAGAAAAAAATTTCCCCTGCACAGGTCCACTCACCCCTGTCAGTCAGTGAAATGCTCAACCCTGCAATCCCTGGGTCCCATGCTAACCTCTGTCGAAGATCACCATGCTGACACTGCACTATTCTGACCATGACTGTCTTCCCCCTGCATACATCCTGAATCCTCCTCTCCTGGATCCTCAAGCTAAAACTCTTGTGACCACCAGACCTGTTGTCCATAAACTATATCTGTAAAGGCATCTCTATAGAAGAAGTACCTATCCAAACATCTCCATGCCCTATCATGATGATCAAGTGGAAGGAAGGGTCTCGCCCCATAGGACAAGTACTTGTAGACCCACTCCAAACCAAACCAAGGTGGAGTGTGTGGCTCTCTGGTGCAACCTGGGTCAACATGAGCATCATGCTAACAAAACAGACTCCTGGGTCCCATGGCAAGCTTGGAATTTTATCACTTCCAATCTCCTCTAACTGCTCCTGTGTGAGGCTAATCACTGTCAGAAGCCCTCTGTGCTCATCTGACGTCACCTGGTCTATGATGCTCACCATCACGCACCAAGTCTCAATTGTTTGTCTAACACAGTCCACCTCTAACCTGTTGTATGCCGTAAAAGTACTCATGTCATGTAGTCTCGGCCTACTCACTCTCCAGGCCCTCAGCCACAACCTATCCCTCCTCATGCTGCTGTCTATGATAGAAGTGTTAGGACAGGCTAATAGAAACATTTGCAGCTGACTGTAGGACTGAAAGGCATCACATGCTTTGGTCAATCCCAAGGATTCGACTATAAGCTCGTCCATCAGTATCCATGATAACTGCTCACCTATAGTCATCATTGAATCTCCACCATCTAGTACAACTAGAGGTAACTCCTCCAACTGTTTCTCAACCAACCTCCATCTCTCATCTCCCATGCAACTGTTGAAATGGTGAAAGTGATCTCTCATAACTAGGTGATTTTGCAAAGGAGTGACACCTGCATGCTCCCCTAGGTGTGTCTCCTCCCTTCAAGGCACTATACCCCTCTGAATCCCACCATACATCTTGGCATGTCTCTGTGAGCTATCACTCATCACTGTATGCTCCGGCATACCCATGTCACCCCCCATAGACTCATGTTGTCTCATAGATCTTGGGCGTACTACTGGATCAACCTATACATGGAGGCCAACTGCTCTCGGAAGAAAAATGGAAGTGTCATCCATCATCTGATGCTCCCCTACTAGATCATCAACATCTCCTAGCAATGTGATTGAATGATAAATCTGAGTGTCCACTAGGACAGATGAAGTGAATCTCCAATGAATCTCCTCAAGAGACTCATCTAATCTAGAATTTGATTCTTGAGGGGCTGTCTATGTGCCTCCCAAGAATTGTCGAGTGCTCTCCAACTCCTGAGTGAGTTGAACCATCTCCAACACCTGCTCCCTCAAGGCTCGGTAATACATCTCGCTCATCATCAGTAGGTAGTCCCTATCTGTCAACAACTGCTGGAAGTCTAACCTCATCACAGATATTCTATCTAAGAGAGTGTGAAAGTCACCTATGGAAAATGCCTCATCTAGGCTATCATGTGCCATGGATTCCCTCCAACAACAATCAACCATCAGTGCCTGCATGTCATCAATGTGCCTGGCAGCTGCCATGATCATAGCCTCACTGGCTCTCAACTGTGCTGCTAGGTGGTGTGGCTCCTGATCATGGTCATGCTAAGGTACCCCCTCATGACTCTCACTTCTAGTGCCATTGCTAGCAACACTCTCTACAGAAGATAAAGTGTTGGATTTCCTGCTATCTACAGTGCCACTAGGTCTTCCCATACGTAACTGCACATCACCCTCAACTGCTAGCTCCCTATGAGTCATACTGTATCTAGTGTGAGAAGCTATATCCTCTTGTGCATTGAACCTGCTACTATCATCTATTCCTGGATCTCATATAGTTGTGTCCAGACACATGCTATGGTCACCCTGACTGCTAAAGAGTACATCCTCATCACTACAGGCCGATCCTAGAAGTAAGTGCTCCATCAACCTGTCAACCTTTGCAATCTGCTCAACTAATGGAGTCTCTAATAACTATGACTCAATCTCCTCTAGCTGATTTGTATGTGTAAGGTCTCCTGTCTGTACTCCCCGTATCTTCTCCTGGATCGGTGGATCTACATGTCCATGGTGTGAAACCCTCACAATAGGCTCATCCATCACATCTAATGTGCCACCAATCTCCTCATGTGAAGTGGCAATCCTAGGTGTCTAAACAGGTGACAGATGTGTCATGGCCCCCATAGAAAGCTCATCATCTCTAGGTGCTAACTCGTGTGAATCCTCACTAGTGTCACCACTCTACTGAGGCCTAAGGTCATCAATGGTATGTGACGTGTCTGCTGATACACTGGGGCTATCTTCCTGTCCATCTAGATGCCTATCCACTACACAAGGGTCATCCTCCTCCTCAAGCATGCAAGCATCACTAGCCTTTGTGCAAGATTCATCATCACTATCCTATGAGGTAGAGTCACTATCACTAGCCTCTGTGCAAGAGTCATCATCACTATCCTCTGAGGTAGATTCACTATCACTAGCCTCTGTGAAAGAGTCATTGTCATCATCCGACTTCTCTGAATCCACATCTATTGCTCCATTCTCACACACCTCACCCTCACTGTCATGACAT
Source organism: Picea engelmannii (assembly GCA_009831015.1). Lineage (NCBI taxonomy): Eukaryota > Viridiplantae > Streptophyta > Pinopsida > Pinales > Pinaceae > Picea > Picea engelmannii. The sequence goes on from ML800640.1 coordinate 927,454, forward strand.
GCCTCAATAATGTGCTCATGATCTTTACCCCTGCACCTATGATCTAGTTCCCATGGCCCCTTGCAACTGTGGAAAGTTTTCATGCTCCTACTGGGTGTGGGGTTTCTCTGTTCTTCCCACCATATAGCTGCTTCTTTTTTCTTTTCACCTGCTATGATCATCCCCTGTAAAATATCCCATTTGATCCAATGGGGATTTATATAGGTTGCATATTGTAGGAAGGTTATTGTAGCCTTAGTTTCCTTGCTAAGGTCGTCATACATGATCTCCAACCATGGTATCTCAAAGGATATCTTATCCACTTCTTTCCAACTATCCATTTATCCCTATGGAAGAACCCCCCAGTTTGCAGGATTTAAGCTATGATACCACTGTAATGATCCCAAGCCATTATGCAAGGATCATCCCTGTTTTGGTGTCCTTTTTAAACATTTTCTGAGTGAGGTATTTCGTCAAACACTTTGTTGAATTACTTGTTTAGGTGTGTTTATATGAAGGTTTATAGCAAATAACAAGAATAGACAACCATGGAACATACCTCAACCATATGCAATAAGATAGACAAGCCAAAACATCTCAATTCTTCTTTATTCATAAAATAGAGAAACTTGCTACAATGATGATGCCGATCTGGAATGCTCAACAGATGGCTAAGAAGATAGACAATAGATAAGAGCTTCTACAAAATGCTCCCGCTAATACAAAAGATGCCTCCAAAGGCTGAATAAGAAATGAAGCTCAATACAAGCAGATCTAAATGCCAAACTCTCTAGCTAAAGAATGCCACACTCCAATAGAAGGTTGAAACCCTTAGTAACTCAACCCTGCTGCCAAAAATATGCCAACTAATAGATCGGGTGATGGTAAGAACAACCCAGGTGACCGAATCTCCAAGATCCCTCTCAATCTCTGTAGATCTGAAATCCCCCACTGAATGGTGTGCCCCACTGGATGATTGAAACCCTAGATAATTCGGCCCTGCTGAAGGAGGCCTCCAAATGCTCTGAAAATCTCTATAAATATAGATCAGGACACTACAAGTCACTAGGAGAAGTCTCACGGTCAGATCTGAAGTGTAACCCCTCCAAACAGACTAGATTTGGATCTCAAAAACACCCTCCTTCTCTTCAATTCGCCCCACTGCTCAAGAAATAATCTGAGCCATAAAATTGTCTCAGAAAGCACTAGATCTCATGTCCAAGGCCCTACAATGAAAACCCAAGTGATAGAATCATCAACGGCCCTGCCAATCTCCTACAACGAATCTCTCTCCAAAGATGGTGCGTCCCTCTTGCTAGAATCCCTCAACTGGTGTGCCCTCTCTCTATCTGCACATGAAACTAATGTAGAATCCTCCTGCAACTGAGTAGATCTGGAACTAGAATGGTGTGGGAGAGTATTGAATCTCCGAGACCAAGCTTGGGACAATATAGGTGGAATCTTTCACCACCGAATCATCCTCTAGGGTTTGTTATGTCAAAACCCTCAAAAAACCCAAGAGATGGGCTCACTAGATAAAGCCAAATATCAAAATAAGATCATACATGCATGAATGAATGAGAAGAGGCCCTTTCCTTTCCTTTATACTTTTGGCTCACCTTGTCCCTCCAAATTGACTTTCATTTTATTAATATTTAATTAATTAATTAATTAACCTTTTACCTCTAAAAAGCTCCTTATCTCTCCTTGTGGATTCCCTAGCCACTGAAATTCACTTCTAGCCATCCCATCCTATAGTGTTTCTCCTCTCGATTCCAATGAGCTATTACACTGAGAGGTTCCTCCAAGGAATGTGCCCAAAATGACCTCTTCAGTGAATTCCATTAACTTATAGCTCAAAATAGTCAAAATCATGGAAATCGTCGGAATGCAACGAAACCAAAGCCAACCTGTGAAGAATGGCTCATAATGATGGAATATGATCATCGATACAATATGGACCCCACAATGCCTCTCAAATACCCCTGTACTCGCTATAACATCCATCTGGCTACTCTGGTCATCATAACTCTCTGCACTGTGATGATGTCCCAAAGTGGGGACATTACATCCTCTCAAGATGAATGTTTTGGTTTTTTTGAAAATCACACAAGAGGAATAGGGTCCAAGTTATTGTTAAAAATGGCCTATGAAGGTAAAGGATTAGGCAAGCATGCACAAGGCATTGTTGAGCCTATTGTTGTTGAAGAGAGACCCAAGTATTGTGGTCTTGGATATGAACAAAAAGATGGAGCATATTCCAAAGTTGAGGAGAGAAGGGAAAAAGTTCCAAGAACAAATTTTGTTTCAAGTTCACCTCCTCAAGAAGGTTATAAAGGTGAATGTTCAAGGTATAATTCTGCTTATCATTCAGTTGCTTTTGATTATGTTAAGCATGATAAATTTGCATGTAAAAATGGAAGAAAAAGTCCATGTACATATTGTGGTTTATATAACCATCATGTTTCAAAATAATGGAAAAGATTGACCACTTTCAGGAAACTTTACAAGCAAAGACAACTTGAAAAGGGGATGCAAAAGATTTGCACTCATTGTCAAAAGAGGGGTCATCTCATTGACCAATTTTGGACATTACATCCAATCACTCATCCACAGTACAAGAAGTAGATGGATAAAGAGATTGGCAAGAATGGAAGAGGAGATTCCATCATTGATGTGTGTCAAGATGATTCACAAGAAGACAATTTTCAGCAGAAAAAGTCACCATTGAGTTGGCTTGGTAAGAAATGGTTAGATTTCTTGAGCAAGTAAGGCTTGCATTTTCTGTTGTAGATGCACATTTCAGCCTTATGTATGCATTTATGTTGAGAGTATGACAAGTTGCAGTAGTTTGTCACAACTTTTATGATGCAAGTTTGCATCTGAATGCAATTCATTTGAAGGCATTCTTGTTGTTGCACAACTTCGCCAGGAGGATGTAAAAGAGATGGGTATGATGTTCACTTGTTACAGCCATATATCTTTTTCATATTCATCTCTTATGTACCCACATGTTTCGGGTTTATGTACTTATGTTTGTACTTGAAGGAGAGTTGAAGAGTCATGCACATGCATGTGTTTTTGTGTATGTGTAAGCAGTGAACCTGGTGATAGTTCATCATGAATGACTCATGATTGTAACATGATTATGTATTATGAATGTCGGCTTGTCATTTTGGGAAGGTCGATATGTTTCAAATGAGTCTCGGCTTGTGTCGATGTTGTCTTGACGACTATGTTGTGTTGATTATGTTTTTCGACTTATGTTTAGTCAATGGTATTTGTTGGATTGTAAGTTGATTTTGAGTATACCAAGATGTAGGAAAATTCCATGTGCTTTGATGAAGTACAAGATGCGACTGTTTTCTTGAAGAGCAAAAGGACTTTGTTGGCATCATTTTCAGTCTTGTATAAAAAAAAATTCAAGATTGATGGTTTTCTTGGTTTGTGACAAGATGTCGCAAGAATGTTTTTGCAGCCATTGTAGAGCAGATTGTGTTGACATCAAAAAGTTCACAAGAGGGACTTGATTCTTAGTGGGAAGGTTGACAGTCTTCCAAGCACAAAGAGAACAGAGGGTCAGCAGCAGCCAGAGAACAGTGGTTGAGGGACATAGCCAGTTGTAGTGCAAGGCATGTCAAGATATTCAGGTGATTGTCAAAAAGACTTTTCAAGTAGAATCAGTTGATAGAACTTGAAAGCAGAAGAGTATTAAAGCTTAGACAGATAATCATAAGCTTTTGTGGGACCAAAATCCTTTTAGTGGGAAGGCATGATCAAAATCTAGACCAGGGGTCAAAATTTAGCTCAAAAATCTAAGTTCTTGGAATTGCCTCAAAACAAACGAGTGCGTAGCCCTCATTGTCACGAACCCGACACAACTTATTTGGGTTCAAACAGATGTCGGATGAGAGAGATATCACGATCTGTTTGAATCGTCAAACAAGCAGAAAAAATGGGTTGTCTGTACAGTCCGTACAGTCTGTATGGATGCTGACATGGAAAAGGTCGTACGATGACGTGGTGGAGTCCGTACCTTGAGTTGACAGTTGGACAAATGATATTGCAACACTTGGAGGTTTTTTGGTTGGTTGTACGGTGCCACGTGGCCCAGACATGGGTTGCCATGTGGCACCCCATTTTTTGGTAATGGTGGTAAAAGGTTATTGGAGTCCGTGGGGATCGAACCCCGGACCTCCCCAAGGACCAAGCGCTTTAGCAATGGATGCCCGACCAGCGTGCCACACGGTGTTACTTATTATCTATATGGTTTAAAAACTATTTAAGCTTGAAATGTATACATTTCGGTGGGGGGTCGGGTTGGGGCTTAGCCCCAGCCCGCGGCTGTATTTTATTACCATATGACCATACCTTCCAAAATTTTGGCGTGCACATTTCAAACGGTTCAGCCTGCGGTTATATTATTAAATTATATGGCCACTGGTTAATACATTGCGCGCGCATATTCTAAACGGAGTTAGCCCCGGTTGCACACACAATAGCATATGACCACAGCCAAGAAAATGCGCGGGGTTTAGATTTGGTTTGAAACAATTACAACCATATGCCTGATACGTGGCATTTAACCATTCGACCTTGAAACTTAGCCCTCTTTTGCGCTAGCGCGAGGTCACATGGTGACCCTTGTGACCATGGTCTTGGCGTTTAGGGGTTGGGCATGCCCTAACCATACTACAGTTTAGCTCATTTTTCGGTTACGCGTCGGTGCTAGGTTTTAAAACGATTTTTTGCGTGTGTGCTAGGTTTGCCACACAGAGGTGCGTTTTGGCGAACCAGAGACAAGAAGTTTGAAGGAAGAAAATAGCAGGAGGCCTATCTTCTTCATTTTTTGGCCAAATGAGGTGCCGAAAAAGACCAGCTAGGGGTTTTTGGACGTTTTGAATCCATTGGCACTATTTTCAAATCCATTTGAAGACTTCTTTTGTATGTTTTTCACCATTTAAGTTTCAAAGAGCTCCAGGGAGCTTGAAGCCCTCATTGATTGAGGTCATGCTCAGATGAGCACAAGTCTGTTTTCTATGATTGAATAATAATTTTTGGCTAATTATTATGCTCTGAACACTTTGGGATAGGTTTAAGATCCATTTGAGGACTTTTATAGGTGTTTTTTCCACAGTAAATCTCAGGGAAGCTTAAGGCCACATGTAGAAGAGGTCATGCTCGAATGAGCCATGATCCGTTTTTAGAGTTCTATTAGTCATTTTTGGGGTTATTATGTATTTTGAACCCAATGGTATAGCCAGTATTTCCATTGGATTTTAGCAAGATCTTGTAAAAGAATATTTGACAAATTAATCCCAGAGAGCCAAGTCCATTGAAGGAGGCTGAAGGAGATGTAGCCCAGAGAGGGGTGAACTCCTTTATCATCTTGTTATTGTTGTGAGTTTGATGGTTTATTTGCTGAAAGTTATGTTGCTGTGTATTTATTTAAAGCACATATTTAACCATTTAAAATAACATTTCCTCACACATGAACATTTAAAAGAAGATGCATAAACTTGACACATAATTCATCTTCCATATTTTAACACATGGAGCAAGGTCCTGTAAAGTTTATTTTAATGAAGTAGAGGGTGCTTGCATAGCATAACAAGTCTTCCCACTATTTTCAGATCACTTGTAAGAGAGCCAACTTGTAAGGGGAAATGCCAATATGTTTAAGTATAGTATAGGGTCCATAAAACTTAGGTGTTAACTCCCTATGGTTTTTCTCCTTGGGTGATGTATTCTTATTGGGTCAAAGATGAAATAACTCCTAATACACTTCTTAAAGTGGAACATGGTTCAATGTTGATCGACTTGTTGCTTCACTATGTTATGGACAACACCAAATCATCCTTGAGTGTCCAAACAATGTCACCATGGTGTAATGTACTTAAACATAATAAATAGTAGAATACAAACAATATTAAAAAAATATAAATGTAGAAGAAACAACTACAAGAGATAATGGGATTAAATATGCAAAATAAAACATTTATATTGATAATTCCAAAACTAAGCAATTTTCATGTGCCTATTCAAGGGGGTCACCTCATTTGAGAAAAACTTCATTATAATAACAATCATTGAAAAAATATTTCATAGCTTTCTAGCTCTATAAATAGTTTCTCATGAGAAAATCCTAACAACTTGTGGTCCCATAATTAATGAGTGCCAACCCCTAAGGTGACTTATTTAATAAACATGACCCTTTTACATTGGGTAACTATCCACTAAATACCTAATGGTCATTCTTAAAAGGATATGGTCATGCACAATTAATTACTAACCCTAAAGTATGGAGGTTATGGTATGGCCCTAACATGCCCTCCCCCTTCAAAAGCAATATTGTCCTCAAAGTTGGAGGTGTAGAAAGTTCTATAAAATTGTTGTTGGTTCCCAAGTGGCATCATTTGGCTATGTATCCTTCAACTATATGAGGAATTCTCCAATTCTAAGTTAGTGCAATCTATGTTTTCTTGTGGCTAGGATTTCCTTCGTCTATAACCAAATGGAACCCTCCTCATCAAACTCTAGTAGGATGGTTTAAAAATGACAACTAGGTCCCATGACCTTCTTCAAATATGACACATGAAATATTAGGTGAATCTTCAAGTGGGTTGGAAGGGACCATTGTAGTATGTAATTATGACTTGTGTGGTATTGCTAAAATGTGTTAATTCGGAAGTTAATAATGTCTACTCTAATGTAAAAGTATTATCCCACATTCATCATGGGGTAAAATACTCTTGTTATCATGTATTATATAAAGAGGTGAAATCACATTTATCCCACGTGTATTATTGGGTTGTAATTCCTCTATATCTTTTGGTATATAATAGAGGTAAGAGAGACCTGTGATATACACAACACACAACATAGAAGCATATTATAATGGAGCACATAGTGGTCATCCACATGGTTGTGATGTGAAGATGGAGTGTGATGTGTGGGAGGTGTTCTCAAGTGTAAGATTGGATATTTCCGAAGAATAAAGAAGACAATACCTTCTCGTGGATGTTTCCCCATTTTCAGGTTTTACCATGTATATGTATTGTACTCTTATTCTCTCGTCTCTTTCTTATTATGATTAAATGTTGTTGTTATATGTATATGATGATAAACTAGTAAGGTTATTCTCTTTCATATTGTTGTATGGTTATTCATATGTCTCAATATTCTAACATGGTATTATAGAAGGTTACTATTCTCTACCTCCTTTAGTAAGTTTTTTTCACAACAACATTTTCTTCATATTTACTTGGGCTGTCCTTATTTTGTAGATTTGTAGTAAGATCTAGTAGTCATTAAGGCTTCTTTTTATATCTGGGCATTTTTCTACAAGATTGAGTTTTTTTTTCAAAAACCTAACCCTTGTTTTGAATATTTATCATATTTATGTGCATCTTTTTTAAAATTTGATCTAACCATTGTCTCCATAATGTATCTTTCATCCAAGATCGACAACTAGTTCATCCAAAACGACTATCATTTTCCCATTTTTTTAATTATTTTTTCTAGCCTAGCCTAGCGCATTTTAATCTTTTGGTAAACCAAAAGTTTTTTGGTAAATTTTTATGGTTGGTATTTATCAAACCTATTTTTTTACCAGGCCAGTTGTTTTTACCGAACCTAGTTTTTCTTTTGAACCTAATATATTTTGATGCATGAGAGTTTGTTTGCAGTGAGTTTTTTTTTCATTGGGTGCGGTTTTTCCCTAGCTACCTAACTAGCCTACCCACTCTTTGATCAAAGATCATACATATTCATTTTTATTATTGTACACTACCTTTTTTTTTGCATTTTGTAGGTGTAAGAGGTCATGTTGTTTTCTCTGAGGGTTGATCTGACTACCCTAGGGTGAATTTATCTTATGAGGTGAATTTCTCTATAAGGGGGGAGTTTTTACATGTCTGACCATATTTTTCCTTGATGGCCTACTAAATTCTCTTCTTGAGGGAATTTTTCTATAGTTGGGCAAGTCGTTTTACCTACTGGGAGGCTAATTTATTGTCTATTAGGGAAAATTGAATTATGGTAAGTTGATTTGATTGCTGGGAGGTTTTTTTTTTCTCTTTTGGGCATCTTTTTCCCCCTTCACACATGGTGTGCAACCGTGCTCTTGGGGTTTCTTGGTGCATCAAGGGTTTTCTATTCTTTAAGCAACAGATCCACATCTTAAAACAATAGATTCATGCTTTTTTTTAGAAATTCTAGGGTTTTGGGGCTTTTCACTTCTCTGTGCATACAACCAAGTTTGTAAGATTGTGGATTTCCTTCCTCTTGCTTTCTCTTTTCTCAGATATCAGATAGTCTCCAGGTACACATTAAGGATGAAGATATCCTAGTTGAAGTAATTTCTAGTGTGGCTTTTTCAATGTGGCAGATCATCAAAAGGTAAGTATTGGGTCACTGAGAGGGGGGTGAATCAGTAATAGATCAATTTAATACTTTTTAACCATATAATCCAAGTGTTATATCAATGTAGAATTATCATAAAATAACCACAGAGTAAATAAGAAATGAACAATCTTACACATACACAGTACACCAGTGTTTTACGTGGAAACCTAAAGTGGGAGAAAACCACAAAATGATTTTTCTTATATGTCTTGAAGAACTACATTCATTGGAAGCACCAATTTCCTTTGTTTTCCAACTGCAACTAGAAGGAGGCTCCAACCCCCTAGTTTCTCAAGCTAAAACCTGAGGGAAGCTCCAACTCCCAAATTCTCTGGCTACAACCAGAAGGAGGCTACAACCCCCTATGTTCTCCGGCTACAACCGGAAGGTGGCTACAACCACATGTCCTTGCCCGATCCAACTGCCCTGAAGTAGAAGTAGAATCATGGAAACACTGTCACACTATCACTGTGATATATACCACTATAAACCTATACCAATAAACTTGAACCATGCATCAACCAATATCAACCTGTGCCTCAACCTATAATCAACCAGTACCATAAACAAGTGCATCAACCATGTAGCAACCTATACCAAACAACCCATAATCAACCTGTACCATACATAAGTGAAACCAACCATGTACCAAGTATGTACCAATTGTGTGTCAACTACTCATCAAATATGACTCATCAATATATACCAACATCATCAACTATACACCTTATGTATGTGCCAAATCATCAACTTCTTGTCTCAACCATGTACCCAACATGTACCTTAACCAAAATCCCTCATCAATTTCATCATCCAAATATGATTTTTAACTCTCTAATAAACCTGGTGTATATGATAGCATACCTGCAAACCTTCCTTAACTTTAACAACAAAAGACTATCATTTTCATCAAACTTTTCTTTAGTCTCACATGACTAGTTTTGGATTAGTCAACAACCCTGACTTGAAATAATCATAACTTTGTACCTATAATGAATAAAGATCTAAAACTGATACATAATGTTCTTAAATGTGTTTTATGCAATTCATCTAGGTGTCACTACTTGGAACCTCTCATAAAAGGATTTATAGCAAAAATGACATACCTTGCTGAATTTTGTCTAATTCTAGAGAGAGACCTTGTAGAGCGTGCCCCGCACAGAATATTTGTTGAATTGATCTAAAAATGTTACATAGAATACTACAGAATGTATTATAACCAAAAAAATTATTCTTACTAAATTTGGATCTGTTATGAAGAAGTTATGACGTCTTTACCTGAAACACCTGTTTTAGACTAGTTTCAGGACTAGCCACAAACCCTATATTCCATGGAGTGTAACTCCAAAAATACAACGACCCACAAGTTGAATTTTTTACCACAAATACTTGGATATGTGTTCTCAATGGAATATCAATTTCACATTATGAATCATTCTAGAAAAAAGTTTATTGTTAAAATGGTGAGATGACCTGTAAATAACATACCTTAGAAAGCATCATCAAAAGAATTTATCCTTCCTTGAATTCCAACCTTCTTTTCTTCACCTTCCCTCAGAAATTTGGCTTAGATATCCTTTGGTTACCTCAGAAACCTATAGATATTCAATATTCTCAAGTGTGATATAAAATGAGAGAGCCTTGCCTCTTATTTATACTCTCCAAGTAGCTTCCTTAAAAACAACTTCTAGGTCACTTTGCCCACTTTCCTTATTTTAGGGTTAACCCACTTCTAATTTCTCCATTAAATTTATTATTTAAATAATTTATTTTGTATTCACTTTTAATTATAGTACACACATCACTTTACTTTATTATTTACCTTCTAAAATCTCTTAAACCACTTTGACTACTTTGACCTTTTGAGGCTTCTAGATGACATGTGAGGGTCCTCCAACTTCGCACGGCCATAACTCTCAAACCGTGAGGAGTTATGTGACGTTACACATACCGCCAGAAATGGAATGACATGTACTATCCATATAGAATAGTATTAACTAAAAATATATCAAAAATCATACCCTTATCCATCAAACAAATTTGGGTCCATTACCCAAACCTGGGTTCTCCAACTTCTCATGGCCATAACTCTCTAACCGTGAGGAGTTATGTGACGTTACACATACCACAGGAAATGAAATGAAAAGAATTATCAATATAGGATAGTTTCACTAACAAATTAACTGACCTTCATCTCATTATTCCACAAATAATCATGGCTTCTCTAACCATCAAAGCATCTTCCCATGAGGGATTTCACCATAAGGGGACCACTTTGGAGTTCATCCATTTGTACTTATTATCAACCATGACAAGAAAATAATGAGTCATCAAACAAACTTGGGTTCATTACCCAGACCTTTGTGCTATCGAGATTTCTTCAAGTGTTGACATCAATGACAACCGACCTTAATCAACAATCTCCTCCTTTGGCATTGATGGAAACACTCTGATGCAATACTGAAATCATATCACTCATGCTCCCCCTAGAACCTTGACTCTATCCTCTATATCTGATAAATCTGCTCCCCCTAGAACCATGCCTCTATCCTTTTCATATGATAAATATCTCCCCCTTTTTCATCAATGGCAAAGGTATCTTTCCATTCGAGGCTGCTCCCCTTGACTGAACTATCCTTTTATGGTGCTTCCTTGTGTACATATAAGACATATAAAATAAGCATTCAAAAACACATTCATTTTGGATTATAAATAACTCCAAATCTCTGGCGAAGATATTTAAAGGCTCCCATGGAAGTGGTTTTGTAAAGATGGCTACCACTTTTTTTTTTGTGGCCACATACTCAACTTTGATGTTCTTTTTTGCAACCTTCTCCCGTAGAAAGTGATACTTGATTGGAATGTGCTTCGTCTTGGAGTGCATCACCGGGTTCTTCGAGATACTGATGGTGCTTGTATTATCACAATATATTGGAATGCGCTCATCATACTCAACCTATATATCTGTCAGAGTTTGTTTCATCCAAAGAACCTATGTACAACATGATGCTGCTGCAATATAGTCTGCCTCGACTGTAGATAAAGATACTGATGATTGTTTCTTGCTTAGACATGATACTAAATACTCACCCAAGTAGAACGTTGCTCCAATGGTTCTTCTTCGATCATCAATACAACCTACCCAATATACATCTGTGTAGGCAATAAGTGATAGATCCTTTCCTTTTGGATACCATAATCCAAACTCTTATGTTCCTATGAGATATCTGAAAATCCTCTTCACTGCTAACACATGTGACTCCTTTGGTGCTGCTTGAAATCATGTCACCTATCCAACTTTTTGCATTACATATGGTCTGGATGTTGTCACATATAGTAGGCTACCAATCATTGACCTGTATTGCCTCTAATCTATAGACTTCGAATCATCATCTTTTCTCAACTTGCAACTAGTTTGCATGGGAGTTATAACTGGTTTGCAATATTCCATTCCGAATCTCTTTAGCATTTCTTTGATATACTTGGTTTGAGAAATAAAAATTCCTTGGTTCCTTTGACGTATCTGAAGTCCCAAAAAGAAGGATAATTCTCCAAGTAATGAAATTTCAAATTCGTTATGCATATCTTTTGCAAATTTCTAGCTTAACCTGTCATCATCACTACCAAAAATAATATCATCAACATAAACTTCAATTAATAAAATATTACCTTGACTTAACTTGATATAGAGGTTTTTGTCTGCACTTCCTTTTCTGAACCCTGCCTGCTTCAGATACTTATCCAGTCTAGAGAACCATGCTCTAGGGGCCTGTTTTAGACCATACAAGGCCTTCTTTAATTTACACACATAATTCATGTTCTTTGACAACTAAAATCCTTCTGGTTGTTCAATGTAGACTTCTTCTTCAAGTTCCCCATTCAGAAAAGCTGATTTTAAGTCCATCTAATATACTTTAACATTTTTGGAGCATGCATAGGCCAAAAGAAAACAGATTGCTTCCATTCTGGCAACTGGGGAAAATGTCTCTTCAAAGTTGATTCCTTCAATCTATGCATATCCTTTACATACCAATCTAGATTTGTTCCTTGTAACTTGTCCATCTTCATTTAATTTATTCCTGAAAATCCATTTTGTACTGATCACATTCTTATTCTTTGGTCTTGGAACCAATTCCCAAGTGTCATTTTTCTCTATTTGATCCAATTCTTCATCCATGGCCTTATTCCAAAATTCATCCTTGTTGGCTTATTCAAAACATATTGGTTCAATTATAGATAAGAGTGCTAGGTTTGTTTATTCCGGTGAATGGATTCTTCTTCTAGTATAAACTCCTGCATCTTTGTTTTCGATAATCTGATTTGAAGGATGATTCTTCTGTACTAGTTTACTGGGTGTCTTTGGAGACACTTGTTGAACTTTCTCTTATGTTTCTATTGGATCCTCTTCATATTCCTCTTCTACTTTCTTTTCATCTTCTACTTCTTCTTCGAAAGTTTGTTCCATTGATTCATTTTATTCTTCCTTTGATTATGGTCTGCTTGTTTCATTAATTGTTACGTTGATGCTTTCCACAATTTTTTTCAATCTCGGATTGTAACACTTGTATGCTTTCGTTGTACTTGAGTAACCAACAAGTACTCATTTTTCCACATGAGAGTCAAACTTTCCCATTCTACCATCTTCTCTTTTGATGTAGCATTTGATTCCAAAAACTCTAAAGTGCTTCACATTTGCTAGTCTTCCTTTCCATAGCTCGTAAGGAGTTTTGTCAGTGTTGTTTATGAGCATTACTCTATTTTGAATGTGAACTATTGTATGCACTTCCTGTGTCCAACAAATATCTATCAATTTTGAATCCATTAGCATTGTTCGAGCCATTTCCTATATTGTCCTGTTCTTTCTTTCAACAACTCCATTCTGTTGAGGTGTCCTAGAAACGAAGAATTCCCATTTTATTCCATGATTGTTGCAGTAGTCCATAAATTCCTTTGAAGTGAATTCTCCTCCATTATCAAATATCAAGCATTTGATTTTTGAATCCAATTCATTTTCAACCATTTCTTTGTAGATCTTGAAGTTTTCAAAATCTTCTAACTTATTCTTGAGAAAACAAACTTCATTCATTCTTGTATAATCATCAACTAACAACATAAAATATTTCTCACCATTTAAGCCCTTTGTTGTAGTTGGTCCAACTAGATCAATATGTACAATTTCCAGTGGTCTTGTCGTTGAATATTCCTTTGATTTGAACCTGGTCTTTGTTTTCTTTCCTTGTTGACAGTGCTTGCATAAAGTGTTGGTTGCTTTCATGATCTAGGCCATTTCTCTGATTGCTTCTCTTTTGCTGACTTTGACAAGGTTATCAAAATGTATGTGACCCATTCTTATGTTCCATAGAAAACTTTCATCTTCCTTTCCTAGACAACATTTTTCACTTCCAATTTCACTTAACACATATATGTTTCCTGAAGTTCTTGCAGCGGTAGCAATCAATTTTCCTGAACCTTATTTTCTTATCTCACTTTTGTGAATTGAAAGTAGCTTTATGACCTTGGTCACACATTTGACTCACACTTAGAAGATTATGTTTCATATTTTCTACTAGTAGAACATTTTCTGTATTTGCATTCGTGTTCCCCATTCGGATTGTGCCTTTTCGAATGATTTTGGCTGAATTATTATTTCCAAAGGAGACTGATCCATCTCTTTCCTTTTCTAATGTAAGAAATCTGTCTCTATCACCTGTCATGTGTTTTGAAAACCCACTATCAACATACCAACCACTTTTCTTCTGCTTATCTTGTAGAGTGAGTGTGCATTCTTCATTTCTATAATGATCCTTCTTTCTTATCCATGTCCTTTTCTGAGGTTCTTGTCTGTGAGTGTTGTTATTCTGTTGTGGTTCTTTAGGAGGGACTGTCATTCTGCAATCTTTGGTCATGTGTCCAAAATTGTTACATTTGTAACATTCCACTTAAGTTCTCAAATATTCAAACCTATTGTAACTTCTTCTCTGTGTTTCACTAGGCCTTCTTGGATAACTCCTTTGTGTATGACTTTCAAAGTAGTTATTGCTCTTGTTTTTATCTCTTCAATTTACATCTTTATGTCCAAAATTATTACATGCATAACATAAACCAAAAAATAAAGTTTGATACCTAGGAGTTGAATATCTTCTGAAAGGAGGTGTGAAAGGAGGTGCTCTTATGAATCCTTCTTCTTCTCGAGGCCTATCTATTGGTTGTTGATTCTGAAATTTGAATCTTTTTGGTGGAGTGTCCCTATAATCTTCCTTGTATATCTTCCTATCCCCTCTGATTGTTTCTGCATAGATTTTTGGATGTGTTTCTTGCTCTGTTGTTTTGGATCTTGATCCCTTTTTTGTCTGATTGTATCCAAGTCCGGTCTTGACAAAATGATAATTTTGACTGTTGATAATGTCATCCAAAACTTTTGAGCTATTTTACATATTTTTCTTTTGAATATCCTTTCTTAATGTGACAATTTCTACTTCCAAGTTTCCAATGATCCTGTCCTTTTCTTCTAGTTGTTCTTTGAGTGCTTCTTCAATTCTTTTATCTTGTTCTATTTGAACCTTCAATTTTGTGATCATTTGTTCTAGTTCTTGAGTGTCTTCTTTATTTTCTAGTTTTGCTTGTAGTTTCTTGTTCTTCTCCTTTTCTCTCCTGATAACTTCTATGGAACACATTAATTCTTATCAAAAGTCAACTTTTGCCTCTTCAATTTCTTCTTTGAATTCTTCATATCCTTCTTTGGGTTCTTCACATTCTTCTTCGGAGTCTTATTTATCATATTCTTCTACTGCCATGAATAGAACTCTTTATGTCTCACTATCACTGACTTCATCTTCATCTAATGATGAAATGTCTTATTTGGTGCATAAGATTTTCTTGAAAATTTTCTTTGTAGTTCTTTTACCTTTATATGTTTGGTTTCCTTTTGAGTAACCTTCATCATTTCTCTTTTTCTTATGGGGACATTTGTTAGAAAAATGATCAATACCATCACAATTAAAACAAATTAAAGGAATCTTACCTCTATACTTACAGTTAGTTCCCTTGTTCAGTATTTTGACAAATTTGGCCATTTCTTCATCATCTTCTGAGTCGTCACTGTTGCTGCTATGTTCTTATTGTTGCCTTTTCTTTTGATTTGATATTTTGGATGCTTCTTTTACATCTGGATTTTCCTGTTCAGTTCTCATTTCATATGTTGTGAATATTCCATGGAGTTCATCCATGCTTATTGAGTTTAGATCCAATCTTTCTTCTAATGCTGATATCTTAGGGTTAAATCTCATAGGAAGAGATCTTAGTACCTTTTGAACAATTACAGATTCTTTGATTTCTTCTCCCAATCCTATGATTGCATTCACTATTTCATCGACTCGTAATAAGTAGGCTGCAATATTCTCATCTTCCTTCAATTTTAGTTGTTCGAACTGACCTTTGTAAGTTTGAAGCTTTGCTGCTTTGACTTTTGTGTCTCCTTCATAAATATTTCAAAGCTTGTCCCAAATATCTTTAGCATATTTACAATGTGCAACTTTGGTGAATACTGTATCACTGAGACCATTCAAAAGTGCATTTGTAGCTTTGGAATTATTCTCACTGAGTTTCACTACTTTCTCATTTGTTGGTGGAATTGTTGGTGCCATGTATCCATCTACAATTGATTGCCAAACTTGAAATCCTTGTGCTTGTATATATGTCTTCATCCTTATGCTCCAAAAAACATACTTCTATCCATCAAACTGTGGTATTCCATTTTTATACAAGTTGGTACTCTCCATGATCTACCTTTCAGTGGTTAAAATGATTTTTGAAGGAACCTTCTCTGATACCAATTGTTGGATTATTGAGACGGGGGGTGAATCAATAATGGAGAAATTTAATCATTTTTAACCATATAATCCAAGTGTTATATCAATGTAGAATTATCATCCAATAACTGCAAAGTAAATAATAAATGAACAAATGAGCAATCATACACATACACTGTACACCAATGTTTTACGTGGAAACCCAAAGCGAGAGAAAACCACATAATGCTTTTTCTTATATGTCTTGAAGAATTACATTCATTGGAAGCACCAAATTTCTTTTTTTTCCAACTACAACTGGAAGGAGGCTCCAACCCCCTAGTTTCTCAGGCTACAACCTAAGGGAAGCTCCAACTCCCCAATTCTCTGGCTACAACCAAAAGGAGGCTACAACCCACTTTGTTCTTCGGCTACAACCACATGTCCTTTCCCCATCCAACCATCCCGAAGTAAAAGTAGAATGATGGAACCACTGTCACACTATCACTGTGATATATACTGTTGTAAACCTGTACCAATAAACCTAAACCATGCATCAACCAACATCAACCTGTACCTCAGCCTGTAATCAACCTGTACCATAAGCAAGTGCATCAACCATGCAACAACCTATACCATAAACAAGTGAAACCAACCATGTCCCAAGTATGTACCAATCGTGTTTCAACTACTCATCAACTATGACTCATCAATATATACCAACATCATCAACTATACACCTCATGTATGTTCCAACTCATCAACTGTTTGTCTCAACCATGTACCCAACATGTACCTTAACCAAAAACCCTCATCAATTTCATCATCCAAATATGATTTGTAACTCTATAATAGAACTGGTGTATATGATCACATACCTGCAAACCTTCCTTAAATTTAACAACAAAATACTATCATTTTCATCAAACTTTTCTTTAGTCTCACATGACTAGTTTTGGATTAGTCAACAACCCTGACTTGAAATAATCATACCTTTGTACCTGTAATGAATAACTATATGAAACTTATACACAATGTTCTTCAGTTTTTTTTATGCAATTCCTCCAGGTGTCACTACTTGGAACCTCTCAGAAAAGGAGTTATAGAAAAAATTCCATACTATTATCCACAAATTTGGTCATTATGATGATGTCATGATGATGGAAAATCAAACTCTTTACTAAGAACACTTTCCTGAGAGAAGTTACATTTGTCTGCTTCCAGAAATCATGTTTTTAAGGATGTTCGCAGGCTACCTATATATCTGACTGCGAGAATGCCTGATTCTCGCAGGCTTCTTTAAGCTGGGGTGCGAACTTCTCGCACTGTACTCATTGTTAGGGTGCAAACATGTTCTTAAAGGGGAAAAAGATAAGAATCTCGAACCTTCTAGAAGGGAATCTTCTAGAAGGGTGAGTTGGCTTTCGAATGGTTATTCAGGTGCTGGCATTCCAGATATCTTGGGATCATTCCCTATCCAAGTAACTAATCTATCTTCTCCTATATATTGAGGGGATTGCTCATGGAATGGGTTAAGCAAACAAAGAACAAGCTAGCTAGAGATTGATTAAAGAATTAGTGCAAGACTGTATGGAGGACTGATGCTACAGCAGCAAGAGACAACAACAAGGTCATCACAAGTGGTTGATTTTCTTCATGCATGAGAAAGTGTGTGTGTCAGAGCTACGAGCCATCGAAAGGAGACCTATGACATCAAGGCTCAGGTTGTAAGTTTCACTTTCAATTAATTCAATACATCAATATGTCCCTTTCCCATAAAGATGATGCCACTTTATTACATAATTCCTTGATCATATGTATAGACTAGTTATTGAATATATTAATCTGCCTTTACTTCTATTGGTTCGTTATGTTGTGATCTGGACGGGACGAGAGCATTGGAGCAAATCTTGGAACAACATAGATTTAAGGAAAGCGTTCATAAGGTATGTCCAAGATCCTCATCTCTTAGTTCATTCAATAGACTAGATTTAGGGAAAGTGTATTATTCTGTCTTGTTTTGTTCTAGATCCAGGTGGATCTAGGGAGATCGGTTCGTGTCCGCACTTACGGATTTATCCTATAACACATACGTTGCTGAATTTTGGATTATTCTAGAGAGTGACCTTGTAGAGCGTGCCCCACACAGAATATTTGTTGAATTGATCTAAAACTGTTACACAGAATACTAAAGAAGTTCTAACCAAAAAAATTTGTCTTACTGAATTTGGGTCTGTTATGAAGAAGTTATGATGTGTTTACCCTAAACACTTGTTTTAGACTACTTTCAGGACTAGCCACAAACCCTATTTTCCATGGAGTGTAAATCAAAAAATACAATGAACCACAAGCTGAATTATTTACCACAGATACTTGGATATGTTTTCTCATTGGAATACAAATTTCACGATTTGAATCATTTTATAAAAAACGTTATTGCTAAAATGGTGAGATGACCTATAAATAACATACCTTAGAAACCATCATCAAAATAATTTATCCTTCCTTGAATTCCGGCCTTCTTTTCTTCACCTTCCTTTAGAAATTTGGCTTAGATATCCTTTGATTACCTCAAACACCTATAGATGTTCAATATGCTCAAGTGTGATATAAAATGAGAGAGCCTTATTTATACTCTCCAAGTAGCTTCCTTAAAAACATCTTCTAGGTCACTTTGCCCACTTTCCTTATTTTAGGGTTAACCCACTTCTAATTTCTCCATTAATTTTATTATTTAAATAATTTATTTTGTATTCACTTTGAATTATAGTACACTCATCACTTCACTTTATTATTTACCTTCTAAAATTTCTTAAACCACTTTGACTACTTTGACCTTTTGAGGCTTCTAGATGACATGTGAGGGTCCTCTAACTTCGTACAGCCATAACTCTCAAACCGTGAGGAGTTATGTGATGTTCTACATACCACAAAAAATGGAATGACATGTACTATCCATATATAATAGTATTACCTAAAAATATATCAAAACTCATACCATTATCCATCAAACAAATTTGGGTCCATTACCCAAACCTGGGTTCTCCAACTTCTCATGACCATAACTCTCTAACCGTGAGGAGTTGTGTGATGTTCCACATACCACCATAAATGGCATGACAAGCATTATCAATATAGGATAGTTTCACTAAAAAATTCACTGACCTTCATCTCATTATTCCACAAATAAGCATGGGTTCTCTAACCATACTTATAGGATAACTCAATTCGCAAAGCGTCTTCCCATGAGGGATTTCACCGTAAGGGGACCACTTTGGAGTTCATCCATCTGTACTTATTATCAACCATGAAAAGACAATAATGATTCATAAAACAAACTTGGGTCCATTACCCAGACCTTTGTGCTACCGAGCTTTCTTTAAGGGTTGACATCAATGACAACCAACCTTAATCAATAATAAGTTCTTCCATTATTCATTTGAGGTAAGCACATTCAATTTTTTTCATATATTAATAGTTCTTTTCTTTCTACATTAGTTTATTGTTTCTTAGTTTTTCTCATCATTTATCCCGAGAGGTTGTATCTTGTTCCTGATTTACTTGTAACTAACCTACCTGTATGGAATATATTTTTGACATTTTCAGGGGCATGCATCTCTAATACTTTTCTCATGGTGACAACAAGAAACCATCTATTGCTTAAGGGTTAGTTTCTAATGGCTAGATTTTGCTCATCTTTTGATCATATTTTTCTCTCTATATGTTTTTGTTGACCCTTGTTGTGTAAAAGCAATTTCATTTTTTTTATGGGCTTATCATGATCTCTATATGCTTTACTTGTGGAAGTTATTGTGTGTAGATTAGATCTCTATTTGTTTCACTTTCTCCATAGTTTTTTTTTTTGTGAAGAGTTGTGGGATAGCTTGGTTCTGCAACTTGTTCCTATCTTGAGTTTCTAATAATATTGATATGGTCATTCAACATTTATT
>ML800640.1:947675-960933 GCA_009831015.1 Picea engelmannii
AACTTGCAGCAAATAAACCATCAAACTCACAACAATAACAAGATGATAAAGGAGTTCACCCCTCTCTGGGCTACATCTCCTTGAGCCTCCTTCAATGGACTTGGCTCTCTGGGATTAATTTGTCAAAGATTCTTTTACAAGCTTCTTCTCAACTCCAATGGAAATATTGGTTGTACCATTGGGTTCAGAATACATAATAACCCCAAAAATGACTAATAGAACTCTGAAAATGGATCATGGTTCATCCGGGCATGACCTCTTCTACATGTGGCCTTAAGCTTCCCTGAGATTTGCTATGGAAAAAACACCTGTAAAAGTCCTCAAATGGATCTGAAACCTATCCCAAAGTGTTCAAATAATAATAATTAGCCAAAAATGATTATTTAATCACAGAAAACAGACTTGTGCTCATCTCAGCATGACCTCAATCAATGAGGGCATCAAGCTCCTTGGAGCTCTTTGAAAATTCAATGGTGAAAAACCTACAAAATAAGTCTTCAAATGGCTTTGAGAACAGTGCCAATGGATTCAAAATGTCCAAAAACCCCTAGCTGGGCTTTTTCGGCACCTCATTTGGCCAAAAAATGAAGAAGATAGGCCTCCTGCCATTTTCTTCCTTCAAACTTGTTGTCTCTGGTTCGCCAAAATGCACCTCTGTGTGGCCAACCTAGCACACACACAAAAACTCATCCTAAAGCCTAGCATCGACGCGTAACCGAAAAATGAGTGAAACTGTAGGACGGTTAGGGCGCGCCCAACCCCTAACCGCCAAGACCATGGTCACAAGGGTCACCATGTGACCTCGCGCTAGCGCAAAAGAGGGCTAAGATTCAAGGCCAAATGGTTAAACGCCATGTATCGGGCGTATGGTTGTAACCATTTCAAACCAAATCCAAACCCCACACATTTGCTTGGATGTGGACATATGCTATTGTGTGTGCGACCAGGGCTAACTCCGTTTACAATATGTGTGCGCAATGTATTAACCGGTGGCCATATAATTTAATAATATAACCGCGGGTTGAACCGTTTGAAATTTGCATGCCAAAATTTCGGAAGGTATGGTCATATGGTAATACAATACAACCATGGGCTGGGGCTAAGCCCCAGCCTGACCCCCCACCGAAATGTATACAATTCAAACTTAAATAGTTTTTAAACTATATAGATAATAAGTAACACCGTGTGGCATGCCGGTCGGGTGGCAATTGCTAAAGCACTTGGTCCTTGGGGAGGTCTAGGGTTCGATCCCCATGGACTCCAATAACCTTTTACCACCATTACCAAAAAATGGGGTGCCACGTGGCAACCCATGTCTGGGCCACATGGCACCGTACAACCAACCAAAAGACTGCCACGTGTCGCAATATCATTCGTCCAACTGTCAACTCAGCGTACGGACTCTGCCACATCATCATACGACCTTTTCCATGTTAGCATCCGTACGGACTGTACAGTCAACCCTTTTTTTTTTCCTGTTTGACGATTTGAACAGATCACGATATCTCTCTCATCCGACGTCCGTTTGAACCCAAACGAGTTGCATTGGGTTCGTGACGACGAGGGCTACGCACCCGTTTGACCTAATATTTCATGTTCCCTACTTGAAGAAAGTGATCAAGCCAAATTTCCAAGTTCAAAGATCCACCCAATATTTCATGTGTCCTACTTGAAGAAAGCAACCATGCCAAAATGTTGTGTTCAAGCCATCCTCTGTTAAGGCCCCTAAGGCCCTGTGTTAAGGCCCTAACACTCACTTATTATTAGTTTATTAGTTATGATTAGGTAGACTTAATGCTAGGTTACACCATGCTCACTTTATCTCCTATCTATAATAAAGGATAATCAATTGTATACGCATCTCATATTGTCTTATGAATTGGATATATTGTAAAAGGAGGTTTCCCCCTCAAAGTAGACTAT
This sequence comes from Picea engelmannii, assembly GCA_009831015.1. Classification (NCBI taxonomy): domain Eukaryota; kingdom Viridiplantae; phylum Streptophyta; class Pinopsida; order Pinales; family Pinaceae; genus Picea; species Picea engelmannii. The sequence continues at coordinate 949,599 of ML800640.1, forward strand.
ATTCATTGTTTTTTTATCATTTTTAAGGTGTTGGATCATAACATCCTCCCAGAATTGGATAGGGAGGGTTCCATTTGGTTACAGCCTAAGGCTATTTTAGACAAAAGAGAGTGTAATTTGTATCTACCCATTATCTAGGAAGTCTTGATCCAATGGAAGGATACATAATGTGAATATGCCTGATTGGGACCAACGATGATCCTACAAAAAATTTACTCATATCTATCCTTGAGGGACAACATTGTTTTCTAAGGAGAAGGGTATGTTAATGTCCTACCTTATCTTCCCTAGTCAAGGGGATAGGTTGTTACTTAATGTGTTGTGACCATATATATTAAATAAGGTCCATGAGGTAGTTAGAGTGTGTAATTAATAAATTTAAGGTGGCCTCATTAAAGAAGATCCACTAGTTAGTTCTTATAGCCTCATCAATGTGTTGGATTTACTAGCCAGCAACGAATACATACAAACATATATTGAAGTAAGGGACACCAGGAATTATACTCAAGGAATCCCAAAAGGGGAAAATATATATTACATTATAACATTCACATGTGTACATTCTATTGTACAAATGGTCTCTTTATATAACCATAGGTGACCATAGCTACTAAGTATTAATTAGGTAATTAGATCACATCATATCCATAACCATATACATAACCATATCCATAATATCTCCTTAAATATCTCAACTCAATTCATGAGATCCTCATTCTTAATATCTCTCCTTACTCTAGCCCCTGGGGGGGCATCTCAATTGACAAGTTCCATGATATGAAGTGTTATGTTCGATGAGGTTCTGAGTTCAAATCCCCTTGATTTACCCATCCCTACGAAAGGGGCATATGTATGGCACCTGGAGGTTATAGTAGTAGCGATCAGAATCGACCCCATATCACACGAGTACGAGACTGGCCCAATTTTTTATTATGCTAATGATAAACAAAATATATCTCTCCTTATCCTCACCTTTCACTCATATGTAGACATTAACCTTGGTCTACTTAATTAAATTTGTGCAATTATATATTTTATACATTATTCATAATTCACAAGTATGAATTATTCCTTCATACTCCCCCTTAATGAATATTTGTGATTTTAATATGCAATCAGCATCCTCAATATGTTCAATTGGTCCTTTGAATTGGTCCATTTTTCATTTCCTTCTTTTTTACTCTTTATATTCATATTATATCCTCATAATTGTATCTTGTACCCACAAGATATAAATATCATGTGTGTTTAAGTCCATATAAAAAATTTACCATCAATCGAAATACATGGGTCACCAGTCATTATATCCATCGATTCTATAGGAAACTCTTTCATGTACATGGTTCATCAACCATTATTGAATCACAAATCTCATGCTTTTACCTGTAACTCCCTCTGCATCATCATCAATCATCACATTTGTATTGGGCATGCTTTGGTTTACCCATACATCACGGGTTTTAGTGGATTACCCTCAACCATCACATTTCTCATGTGGTTTTGACTCATCACATCAAGTGATTTTTGGTTGATCACTAACCTTCCTCTATCATGACAAGTGTTTTATTCTTACCACAAACAACAAATTCCATCAAGTGGTTTTTACCTAACCATAAACCTTCAATATACACATTATAGGGGTACACTTGCCTCTTCACGGCTAACATCAACATTCAATCAAGTACACACAACATGCCTCTTCACAACTTACATCATCATTTCACTCAAGTACATACAATTTCAATTTTTGTTTTAGGCTAATCTAGCTCTTATACAAACATAGGACCAATATCATCTTCATTTCCATCATCAAAACAACATTATCAAAGAGGATCTTCAAACTTCTTAGGGATCTCATTCTCTATGCATCTCAAATTATTTAACACATGATACTACTTATTTACCTTGATTTTATTCCTTCTTCATTCTTTGTATTCTTTTCTTGCCATAGTCTTTGATCCTTTTTTTGCTTTCACTGCTTCGTTTTTCACCATCCTTTCCTCTTTCCTCTTCAATATGCCCTCGTCTTTCTCTTCTTTTTTTATGTCTCAGAGTACTACTTTTTTCGTCTTCTTTTTTCATGGATTCACCATCTTCATTAGTCTTCTTTTTGTCATTGTATTTTGTTCTTATCGAATTAACATCTTATTCTCTCTTCTTCATCTTCTTCTTGAATAATTTTCTCTTTGAATTTTCCACGCAATACCTACATAAAATTATTCAACCAAACGTCTCATCCAACCAAACGCCTACAATCTTCTTCATTCATTTGCATTTACATGTTTACAAAAAATATGTTTCTTGTTGGAGTTGATCAAATTCCAACAAGACACCTATGACTCTAGATTGGAAAACTTAATTGATGCACCAATTCCATGACTTAAATAACTTAAAATTGACTTGAATTTTGATTTTACTTTCTCTTTACTTGACTCAATATTCTCAACTGGTGTTCAACTCTAATTTAATGAATTAACATAATTTGAATCGGGTGTTGGGTAACAATGATCATGCACCCTTCTTCAGTTTACATATCAATAATGACATTTGTTAGATTACTGAGAGTGGGGGTGAATCAGTAATGAGCAATTTATACCACTTATTAATCTTTTTAACCACAATGTGTATTATTTTAACTTATTCAACCATGTTCACCTCTATATCATCAATATATTCTTGTATCATAAACATTGACATCCATCAGTGCATAATAAACAATAACAAACTCATCCACATAATGCACAATACACCAATATTTATGTGGAAACCCAATGCGAGAGAAAACCATGAAATTCTTTTATTATATGTCAAGAATTACATTCAAGGAATCACCAAATTCCAATTATCTAGCTCCAACTGGAAGGATCCTCCAAACCCCTATTTTCTTAGGCTACAACCTAAGGGAAGATCCAACTCCCCAATTCTCTGGCTACCACCAGAAGGAGGCTACAACCCCCTATGTTCTTTGCCTACAACTGGAAGGTGGCTATAACCACCTAGTTCTCATGCTCCAACCTGAAGGAAGCTCCAACTCTCTGATTCTTCGAAACCAACTGGAAGGAGGCTACAACCCCCTTTCCTTGCCTCATCCTGTCACCCTGAAATTAAATGCCAAATAGATGATGAGTCACTGCCACACTATCAGTGTGAGATATATCACTATAAACTTGTACCAATTTGTGCCAACCACCTGTAACCAGCATGTACTAATAACCTACAATGAACCTATACTAGTAATCATTTGTACTAATAAATACCAACAGGTACGCAACTTTTATATACTACATCTCACATATGTACATGCCCTGTCTATATTGTAGCTTGTGTATGTACAAGACCTGTCTATATTGCAGCCTGTGTATACATTCATAAAACTATGATTTTCACCTTTTCTGAAACTTCAACCACTTTGTAGTTGTGCCATGTGCATACATTATATTATACATCCCTTAAGCAAGTGCATCTACGTCTCTCTAGTCACGTGCCATACATGTGTGTACAATTAGGAACAAGTGTAATAACCCTCAGATGGACTAGACATCAAACCCTTATTGATATGTAGCCTCAACCTTCACAAACAACTTCACAAACACTTCACGAACAACTTCACAACTTCTGTAAAACCAAAATCCTTCAACCATGTACCAAGAAATACTAGCTATGTCTCAACACTTGAACCAACAAGATGTATCAAAGAATAATACCAACATATCAGTGTTGTATTTCGGTAGATCTATCTCATACCATATATTCCATACAACCAACAACCTCTCTAGGGAAAAATCTCAAAATCCCATAACCATATCTCATGGAGACAACAACATCCAACTACACATAAGAATATGACATACCTTTTGAATCTGTAGATATATTTGTTGTACCTGATCATTATAGACCTTCCTGTGAGCTTGCTTTTAGGATCTGAGAATATGGTACCTTAAGAAACTTAAGAATTCATGGATTTTCCCAAATGTTTGCACCTTTTTATACTACCATCTCGCATACATATGCTCCCTTCTCCATTGTAGCCCACGTACACCTCAAAAACTAGGGTTTTTTCAGTATTTCTACAACTCTGAAACTTTCACCATCAACCCTTTGTGCCACCTCATACTTGCATAAATTCATATATATCAATGAGTACCTGCAATAAACCTTACACAATAATATATATTCAATGTTCTCAATAGGTGCTAATAGGAGACCCTTTCTCTCTTATTTATACTCTCCAAGTAGCTTCCTCTAGGGGTTACCTTGTAACCAACGTAACCCAATTTCCTTCTTTTAAGGCTAACCCACTTCTAACCATTTTTCCACTTATAAACACTTTATCCACAAATAGTAAACTCTCCACTTCTAGTTGCAACTAATTTATTTTTAATTATTTTCTTATTGAAAAAACTTAACCCAAGATTAACTCCTAGTTTCACCCTCTTGACTAGTCAACTTGTTCTAGGCGTTTCTACAATAATTTGACCTCTTTGACCTTATAGATGAATCACGAGGGTTCTCCAACTTCTCAAGGCCATTTCTGGTGATATGTGGAGTGTCACATAACCATGAGGAGTTATGTGACACTCCACATATCACCGAAAATGACATGACATTTACTATCCATCTAGAATAGTCTTACCTACAAATACATTGATATTTATATCTTTATACCTCAAACAATCGTGAGTCCCTTAACCATATTGTTGGGGTTGTCACAATTTTCTACCAGAATTCTCCAAAGGTTGACATCAATCTCTAAGGGTTGACATCAATCTACAATATCATTCTCTAAGGATCACATCAATGACAACCAACAACTCAAACCAAATATCCATCAACCTAAGCCAATTGTTCAATAATCTCCCTCTTTGGAATTGATGGCAACACTTAGTCATGGAAACATTGTCATCTATTCTCATCAATGTTTCTATCTCTCCCCCTTTGACATCAATGGAAAAGGGTATATCCCTTTGGTGTTGCTCCCTTTAACGTACCCATCCACCCACATTTTGGGCACACTACTTCAAGCTCGATTCTGAACTAATTTTGAATTATGATAAATTCCTAATTAATAAATATGCATGAAATATTCACATGCAGAGATCAAGATTCATGCTACAGTATAAAGAATGTTTAAACATTCCATGCATAGCAATAACCAGCAATCAGGCACATCCAAAATGCACATCTTAGAGATATTAATTAATACACAACAAAAATAAATGTATAAGAAGATAAACACATGGTAGAGAGCACTTATATTTAATGAAATGAATCACCAGTTGGCTGCAGACCAAGGACGTTCCACCCAACCATATACACTTTTGTTCCATGTCTCAACAACAATGTCACCCACAAGCCAAGGCTATGAATCCACAAGGACGGTTCCATAGTGTCACTCAACTTCCCAAACTAGTCAACACTCAATCTCTCACAGGGTTCTCAACACACACATCAATCCAAATTACACCAGCTCTCTCTTACCCAGCCTACACAACCCAAGAGAATCGACCCCCTTCTCTACCACGCAGTCCCTCAGGATATCGACCTCCTTCCAGGGCTTCAGTGAATCTGGTCAAGAATCTCCATGCTGGGACTCTCAAGATTCACAAATGTGAGAAAAAATTAACACATTCCCAAGCATCTCAGACATGAAGGCATTAATTCATGGATGGAATACACCAACAGTCATTACAACCAACAAAACCATGGCTCCTCTCCAACAATTCGTTTTTGTTTCCCCAGCCAAGATCAAAATGAATGAGGAATGAAGAGTGCATTAAATAATGAATGGACAAAGAATATAATGAAATGTGTGAACAATGAACAGTGAGTGAGTGAGTGAAGCCCCAACAAACCAAAAAATGGCTTTATGTATTTCCTGGAATTAAAGAACCATGTGGATTTCCCCCAAGAAGCTCATGTAATTGATATTCTCCATTAAAACAAAAAAGGGTAAATAAAAATATAAAATAAACACTTCGGCCCTCAATCCCACTCTCTTGTGGAATCATAGCCCCCTATAACTCTTGTCCTTGTCTTTCTAGTAGCCAGTGATATATATATTATTAATAATGATCAAAACATTACATTTCCTAGGCACACTGACCTCTTTTAATTGTTTGGGCACTCTGGCCTTTCATAAATTCACAAAATACATTATTTAATATGGGGCTCAAAACAAGGGTATTACATTCCCCTCCCCCTTATTTTGGCACTGACCTTAGTGCATATACAAAATAGAAATCAAAATTTCAAAATTTATTCAAAAATTTATGGGTACTCTACTTGCATGGCATCTTCATTCTTCCAATTAGCATCTTCGGGACAGTAGCAGGTCCATTGGACTTTTACCAACTCTATAACTCGATTTTGAAGAATTTTGACTTTTTTGTCCAATATCTGCATTGGCTGGACCTCAAAGTATACCTCTGTCTCTACCTAAATCATATGCCAGTCAATAACATGGTTAGGATCATGTACATATTTTTTTACTGGCCCTATTATGTCCAATATCTCAAATGGACCACAGAATCTTGTTGTTATCTTTTTGCAAATACCCAACTTCAAATAGATCTTCTTAAGATTCACTTTTAAAAGCACATGCCCCCCCACTTTAAATTCTCTACCTTTCATGTTCTTATCTGCATAAGTTTTTTGTCTATCTTGAGGTGCCTTTAAATTATTCTTAATTCTAACCATCTGATATTCCATATCCTTGAACAATTATGGCCCAAGTACCACTCTATTTGTTGGGTTGTCCCAAATCACTATAGTATTTAATTTCCTACCATACAAATCTTCAAATAGGCTCATTTTCAATGAATCTTGATACCCATTATTATAGGCAAACTCAACCAAGTGTAAGTAATATTCCCACCTAGATGGCTTATCATCACATACATTCTCAACATGTCTTCAATTACTTGGTTGACTCTTTTTTTCTTCCCATACGAATGTGGATGGTATGTTGTGCTAAAGTTCATATTTTTACCAAATCCTTTAAACAATTCCCTCCATGAATTTGAAGTAAACTTTGTATCTCTATCTGAAACAATTGCCTTAGGTATCCCATGCAACCTAACAATCTCCCTCATGTAAATTTATGCAATATTAGTTGTGGTATGATTCGTTTTTACAGAAACAAAATGAGGAGCCTTTGTCAATTTATCAACCACTACCATGATTGAATCATGTTGTCTTGTTGTCGTGGGCAATTTAGTTATAAATTCAATGGTTACCACTTCCCATTTCTTCTCTGGAATTGGTAATGGTTGTAGCAAACTCGTTGAGTTCATATGCTTAGCCTTCACTCTCTGACATTCCATACATCTAGAAATGTAATTAGCAACATCTTTCTTCATTCCTGGCCAAAAGAATTGGTTTCTTACTACTGCAATTGTTTTTTGGTATATGGGACGTCAAACATACAAAATATTATGAATTTATTTTAATACCAAACTCGTAAGTTCTCCAGAACTAGGAACATAAATTATATTTTTATTCATAAGTAATCCATCTTCCCTCATCTCATATTCTTTAATTTTCTTTTGTACATTTTTGTGTTGTAAGCTTTATTTTACCTATAGGTAATGTTGATTTGTAACAACAACATCTAAAATTATGCTCTTTAAATTTGATTGATGCATACTAATGGTCGTAGCATGCATGAGATGTACTCTTCTACTAAGTGCATCAACAACTTTATTTTCTTTTCCTTTGATATCCTTGATGTCAAAATCATATTCACTTAAAAAATCTAGCCATCTTGTTTGCCTGGCATTCAAAGTTGGTTGTTCAAAAAATTATTTCAGACCACTATGGTCTATTCTTAATTCAAATATCTTCCCCATGAGATAATCCCTCCACATATTCAATGCGTGAACAATGGAATCAAGTTCCAAGTCATGTGTGGCAGAGTTACTCTCATGTTCTTTAAGTTTTCTGGACTCATAACCAAAGACATGTCCATTTTTCATAAGAACTGCCCCAAGTCCTTCCTTGCATGCATCTGTACATACCACAAAACTTTCATTTGGGTCAGAAATATTTAAAATAGGTGCACTAGTATGATTTTTTTGACAAATCAAATTTCTCTTCACACTCATATGTCCATTCAAATTCAATTCCTTTCTTTTGCAAAGAAGTGATGGGATGAGCAATCTTAGAGAACCCTGCTATAAATATTTTGTAATAACTAGCTAATCCCATAAAATATATAATTTTTGAAACATTCATGGGTGTTTTCCATTGATCTGAAAATAGAAGGCTGACTTGTTATGCTATGCAAGCACCCTCTACTTCATGAAAATAAACCTTTACAGGACCTTGCTTCATGTGTTAAAATATGCAAGATGAATTATGTGCCAAATTTATGTATCTTCTTTTAAATGATTATGTGTGAGGATATGTTCTTTTAAAATGTTAAATATGTACTTTCAATAAATACACAACAACATAACTTGCAGCAAATAAACCATCAAACTCACAACAAGAACAAGATGATAAAGGAGTTCACCCCTCTCCAGGCTACATCTCCTTGAGCCTCCATCAATGGACTTGGCTCTCTGGGATTAATTTGTCAAAAGTTATTTTACAAGTTGTTTCTCAACGCCAATGGAAAAAAAAACTGTACCATTGGGATCAGAACACATAAAAACCCCAAAAATGACTAATAAAACTCTGAAAACGGATCATGGCTCATCTGGGCATGACCTCTTCTACATGTGGCCATAAGATTCACTGAGCTTCTCTTTGGAAAAAACAACTGTAAAAGTCCTCCAAAGCCTCTGAAACCTGTCCCAATGTGTTCAGAGCATAACAATTAGCCAAAAATGTCTATTCAGTCACATAAAACAACTTGGACTCACCAAAACATGTCCTCAATCAATGAGGGCTTCAAGCTCCCTGGAGCTTGCTGAAACTTCAATGGCTAAAAACCTGCAAAATAAGTCTTCAAATGGACTTGATAACAATGCCAATGGATTCAGGACGTCCAAAAACCCCTAGCTGGGCTTTTACGGCACCTCAATCGGCCAAAAAATGAGAAAGATAGGCCTCCTGCCATCTTCTTCTTTCAAGCTTGCTGGCTCTGGTTCGCCAAAACTCACCTCTGTGTGCTTGAACCCAGAACACGCTCCAAAATGCATGTTTAAACCCAACAACACGCATAACCGAAAAATGGTGCAAACCGTCGAACCATTAACGGAACTAAAACCCCCAACCGCCAAGTCGTTGGGCATATGGGTCTTATGTGACCACTCACTATAGCAAAAAGGGCTAATCATTTTAAGCATTGACACATGTCGGGTCGTTTTTAAAACCGTTTAAACCATTTTTAAAAACCCTGCGCGTATTCTGTATAGCAAAGGGTCACATGGCATACAAATAGAACCACGGGTTTTATATTTGAAAACCCCGCGCGATATATATATATATATATATATATATATATGGTCACATAACAAATGATATGACCATGGGTCGGGGCTAAGCCCCGGCCCGACCCCCCGCCACACATTACAATATGCTAGTTCAAATAAAATTAAAACCATAGTTTTAACAAGCACCACCGCATGGCGCCTTGGCAGGGCGAACATGCCAAGACTTTGGACTATGGGGAGGTTCACGGTTCGAGTCCGGTGGACTACACAAAATTTTGAACAACACCCAAACCAATAGCCAATAAAGGGGTGCCACATGGCAGCCCATGACTGGGCCATGTGGCACCTTACCATTTGCCCAATAACTGCCATGTGTCACAACAACATTCGCCCAACTGTCAGCCAATAAATGAATGCCACATCACCTGCCACATCAGTGGTCATACCTCTTCCATTCATCTCTACCACGTCATCGTACATACATGCCATGTCAGCATCCGTACGGACTATACGGACTGCAAAGTCAACGTCCTTTTTTTTTACCTATTTGACGATTCGGACAGATCGTGATATCTCTCGCTCCCGACGTCTGTTTGAGATGAAACAAGTTGTGTTGGGTTTGCAACGACGAGGCCTACACTCTCGTTCGATTTGAGGCAATTCCGAGAACGTTGATTTTTGAGCTAAAATTTGACCCCTGGTCCAGATTTTGATCACACCTTCCCACTTAAAGGCTTTTGGACCCACAAAAGCTTATGATTATTTGTCTGAGATTCAATACTCTTTTGCTTTCAAGTTCTATCAACTGATTCTACTTGACAATTCTTTTCGACAATCACCTGGATACCTTGACATGCCTTGCACTGCAACTGGCTATGGCCCTCAACCATTGTTCTCTAGCTGTTGCTGACCCACTGTTCTCTTTATGCTTGGAAGACTGCCAACCTTCCCACTAAGAATCAAGTCCCTCTTGTGAACTCTTTAACGTCAACACGATCAGCTCTCCAATGGCTACAAAAACTTTCCTGCGACATCTTGTCACAAGCCAAGAAAACCATCAATCTTGAAAACAAATTATACAAGACTAAAAAATGATGCCAACAAAGTCTTTTTCTTCAAGCAAACTGTCGCATCTTGTACTTCATCAAAGCACATGGCGTTTTCTTTCATCATGGTGTACTCAAAATCAACTTACAAGTCAATAAACACCATCGACTAAACACAAGTCGAAAAACATGATCGACACAACATAGTCGTCAAACAATCATCAACACCAGTCGAGACTCATTTGAAACATATCAACTTTCCCAAACTGACAAGTCAACAAACATGATACACAATCATGTTACAATCATGAATCATTCATGATGAACTATCACCAGGTTCACTACTTACACATACACAAAAACAAATGCATGTGCATGACTCTTCAACTCTCCTTCCAGTACAAACATAAGTACATAACCCAAAACATAAGAGCTGAATATGAAAAAGATATATGGTTGTAACAAGTGAACATCATATCCATCTTTTACATCCTCCTAGCGAATTTATGCAACAACAAAAATACCTTCAAAATGAATTGCATTCACATGCAACTTGCATCATGCAAGTTGTGATAAACTACTGCAACTTATCATGCTTCCCATAAATGCACACATAACACTGAAAAGTGCATTTACAATAGAAAATGCAAGCTTTACTTGCTCAAGAAATCCAACCATTTCTTACCAAGCCAACTCAACAGTGACTTTTTCTATTGAAAATTGTCCTCTTGTGAATCATCTTGACTCACATCGATGATGGAATATCCTCTTCCATTCTTGCCAAACTCTTTATCCATCTTCTTCTTGTGTTGTGGATGAGTGGTTGGATGCAATGTCCAACATTGGTCAATGAGATGACCCCTCTTCTGACAATGAGTGCAAATCTTTTGCATCCTCTTTTCACGTTGTCTT
>ML800640.1:962821-973163 GCA_009831015.1 Picea engelmannii
ATCAAACTCACAACAAGAACAAGATGATAAAGGAGTTCACCCCTCTCCGGGCTACATCTCCTTGAGCCTCCATCAATGGACTTGGCTCTCTAGGATTAATTTGTCAAAAGTTATTTTACAAGCTGCTTCTCAACATCAATGGAAAAACAGACTGTACCATTGGGATCAGAACACATAAAAACCCCAAAAATGACTAATAAAACTCTGAAAACGGATCATGGCTCATCCGGGCATGACCTCTTCTACATGTGGCCATAAGCTTTACTGAGCTTCTCTTTGGAAAAAACACCTGTAAAAGTCCTCAAAAGCCTCTGAAACTTGTCCCAATGTGTTCAGAGCATAACAATTAGCCAAAAATGACTATTCAGTCATAGAAAACAAACTTGGACTCACCAAAACATGTCCTCAATCAATGAGGGCTTCAAGCTCCCTGGAGCTTGCTGAAACTTCAATGGCTAAAAACCTACAAAATAAGTCTTCAAATGGCCTTGATAATAGTGCCAATGGATTCAGGACGTCCAAAAACCCCTAGCTGGGATTTTACAGCACCTCAATCGGCCAAAAAATGAGAAAGATAGGCCTCCTGCCATCCTCTTCCTTCAAGCTTGTTGGCTCTGGTTCGCCAAAATGCACCTCTGTGTGCTTGAACCCAGAACACGCTCCAAAATGTGTGTTTAAACCCAACACCGCACATAACCAAAAAATGGTGCAAACCGTTGAACCGTTAACAGAACTAAAACCCCCAACCGCCAAGTCGTTGGGCATATGGGTCTTATGTGACCATGCGCTATAGCAAAAAGGGCTAATCGTTTTAAGCATTGACACATGTCGGGTCATTTTTAAAACCGTTTAAACCATTTTTAAAAACCCCGCACGTATTCCGTATAGCAAAGGGTCACATGGCATACGAATAGAACCACGGGTTTAATATTTGAAAACCCCGCGCGATATATATATATATGGTCACATAACAAATGATATGACCACGGGTTGGGGGTAAGCCCCGACCCGACCCCCCGCCACACATTACAATATGCTAGTTCAAATAAAATTAAAACCATAGTTTTAACAAGAACCACTGTATGGCGCCTTGGTAGGGTGAACATGCCAAGACTTTGGACTATGGGGAGGTTCACGGTTCGAGTCTGGTGGACTACACAAAATTTTGAACAACACCCAAGCCAATAGCCAATAAAGGGGTGCCACGTGGCAGCCCACGACTGGGCCACGTGGCACCTTACCATTTTCCCAATAACTACCACGTGTCACAACAACATTCGCCCAACTGTCAGCCAATAAATGAATGCCACGTCACCTGCCACGTCAGTGGTCATACCTCTGCCATTCAGCTCTGCTATGTCATCGTATGGACATGCCACGTTAGCATCCGTATGGACTGTACGGACTGCACAGTCAGCGTCCTTTTTTTTTACCTGTTTGACGATTTGGACAGATCGCGATATCTCTCTCTCCTGATGTTTTTTTGAGACGAAACGAGTTGCGTTGGGTTCGCAACGATGAGGCCTATCCTATCATTCGATTTGAGGCAATTCCGAGAACGTTGATTTTTGAGCTAAAATTTGACCCCTGGTCAAGATTTTGATCATCCATCCTTTAATGGCTTCAATATTCTCTGGATCTACTATTATACCTTGTTCTGAAATAATGTCCCCCAAGTAATGGATATGTTCTTGGTAGAAATAACACTTACTAAGATTGGCATACAACTGATGTTCCCTCAGCGCTTGCAATACCAATCTTAGGTGATGTTCATGATCTTCCTCTGACTTAGAATAGATAAATATGTCATCCAGGAATACTATCACAAACTTATCCAAATAATTTTTGAATATGTCATTCATTAAGAAAATAAAAATAGTTGGTGCATTGGACTGTTCAAATGGCACCACTACAAATTCATAATGTCCATACTTGGTTTTAAATTTTGTCTTAATGATATCTTCTTCCTTGATTCTTACCTGATGGTATCCTTATCTCAAGTCTATCTTTGAAAATAACTTTTCCCCTCTTAGTTGATCAAAGAGTCATCAATTCTGGGTAGAGGGTACTTTTTCTTTATCGTGGCTTTATTCAGCTATCTAAAGTCGATACATAACCTCAATGTTCCATCCTTCTTTTTGACAAAGAGTATTGATTATCCCCAAGGTGAAACACTTGGACGTATGTACCCTTTCTTCAACAATTCTTCCAACTGCATTTATGATTCTTTTAATTCTAGTGTACCCATTATGTAATGTGTTTTTGATACTGGGCCATCTCCCGGTACTAAATCAATGGAGAAATCTAACTCCCTCTTTGGTGGAAATCCTAGTATTTCTTGGAATACATCTTCAAACTCTTGTAATATTGAAAAATATTTGAGGCTTATCCCTTTTGTTCTTTATATCTCCTCCACATGGGATGCATACAATTGACATCCTTTCCTGAAACATATCTTCAGCTGTAAGGATGAAATATCCCTTATGGAAATGGGTCTTGGAACTACTTTCACAGTGCTCTGTTTCCCTTCTTCATCAAGACATGTAAATGTCTTGTTATGACAATCTAGGACATCATGATGCTTTTCAAACCAATCCATTCCAATTAAAATATCATAAGACCCCAATGGTATAATATTTGGATCAACATTATTATTCACACCATTAAGAATTATGGAACAACCTCTGACCATATCATGGATTCTCCTTTTGGTTCTAGTGGCTTGTTGAACCAAACTTGATTTTTCAATCTTACTATTCTCCAAATGTAATCTATCCACTATTTTAGGATCAATGTAACAATGAATTGCTCCTGAATCAATTAAAATAAAAATAGGATGATTAATGATCTTACCTTCCACCTCTATCATATTGTATTCGTACTCTGTTTTTCGATCATCTAAGGCTGCATATATTCTTCCCATGTCCTCTACTATTGTAGCCTCTTGGATGTTGTGCATGGTATTCACTTTGTCTTTTCTATGAGGGAAATCCTTGTACAAGTGATCTTTGTTGCATCCCTGACATTGAATTGGTGGTCTTCCCCTTTTTCCCAAGGAGTCTTCTCTCTTATATTCATCCTTAGCATACTGGTCGAGTTGATTTTTATTTGGGCTATTTCTATTGAAAGGAGGTTTGAATCCTTTATTTCTCTGATCATAATTCTCTTTCTTCTTATCCTTCTAGGATTTCAGCAAAGACTCTCTTCCCTTTCCTTGTTCATACATGTACTTAGCCTTCCTAATGGTCTCAGTAAAAGTCCTGGGCTCATCATATTGAATCTTCTCTTTATAAAATGAAGGTAGTCCACTCAAAAACCTCTATATTTTCACCTTATCATATTTTATAAACCCCACATACTTTAGCAGTCCCAAGAACTTCTTTTCATACTTTTCCATGGTCATGCTTTCCAGCCTGAGTTCAAAGAACTCCTGCATTTTTTTGTCATAGAAGTTCTTGGAAAGGTACTCCTTCTGAAAATATTTATTGAACTGCTTCCAAGTGATCCTACTGTCATTAATGTGCTCAACTTGCTTCAACCGATCCCACCACATAGCAACTTTCCCATGTAAATGGTATGTCGAAATTCTAGCTTCTAGGTTTGATGAGTAGTTATTCAATTGAAAATACCTCCTGAGTCCAAGAAACCATGCTTAAACATCATCTTCCCTTACTCTTTCACCATCAAAGGATGGTGGCTTAAGCTTCCTCAGCTCTCCTTGTAAACTGTTGAATTCATGTCTTCTTCTTTGGTGCCTAACAGAAGACACCTCTGGACTACTTATGGAATCTTCAGATGCATAAAATTTCTTTGTTGAGTAAGGAGTTTAGTGATGTATATGAGTTCTTCTAGGACTTCTTGAATAACAATCTCTTATGTAGTTATTGCTTCTTTCATGATATTTTCCCTCTTCCTCATGTCTTGAGTTTGATCCCTTCTTTATTTTCCTATGAAACTTATTTAAGCTTTTCATCACTTGAGAATTTATTTTATTTTTTTCTCTTATCATCCTCTTATTGTCTTCTTTGTAGATCTGTACTTTTATTCTCAGGATTCTCATATTCTCTATCAATGTTTCTTTCTCCCTTGTGCCCTTATGTTCGTTTGATTTTGTCTCTTCATTACCAACACTGATATCTTGTCCTTTGGCCTCTTTGTCATTACTGTAATCTCCCTCTCCTACTTCCATTTAATGAATATTCATTCTTATACTGAACTTATATTTCTATACCTCCCAATTCTTCAAAATGTGGAAGCAACCATTTTTGTTAGAAAATGCATATCCTAAACATTTGTCAATTAATGCTACAAGTCCTTTTTTTTATGAAGGAAATATATCATCATTCTTCAAATTATAACAATTCAATGTTATTCTCCCCTGAATCATCTTCTCAATGACTATTATCATGCTCCAATCCTATCTCTGAGTTGAAATTTATGGCTTCCTGAAAAAAGTCACTTTTAGCCTTTTTGTGCAAACAGAATCTTGTAGCTGCAATGGAATGGTTGTGTGCCAATCTTGTCAAATTATTCCAAATCCCCTTCAAACTGGTACAAAATTCAAATTCTACATAGGTTCTTCCTTCAATCCACTTTCCTTGTGATCGTGGGATGGAAACCACTGGCTTATCCAATTTGAGTGATGTTCCTTTAGCTCTTTCCTCTTTATTCTCTACACAAGACCTTGTTCAAAAAGGTCTGTGGGCTTGTTTATTTCTATGCCCTTCACACCTATAATCAACCCATTTACCTTATCATGATATCGATGCTTGGAACCAAGCCCTCTGGACTTCGTCCTTTGGCCATTCTCCCTTTTCGATCTTCCAACCTTCCCAGAGTAAACTTTGTCGAAGTACTTATATCATTTCCATTAGTAGATTGGACGGTTGAGATTTAATCTATCATGGGATGGATGATCATGGATTCTCTAGCGACTTCACTGAAACCAATGATAAAAAATTAACCTGGTGTTGAGATGGACGGTCTGTATTTATTTCGAGACTTCGGTGCTCTTGGACTCCAGGATAATACAAATCTCAAGTTGTTCAACTTTCCCAGAGTTATACCTACCGAAGTGGTCATAAAGTGATGATGACCACTTACTGTTAGTTAAAACCTCCCCTTATGCTATCCTTCCACCAGGTTAATCCAATGCTTATGACTTAATGAAATGGACGTTCCTTATTCAGTTCAGGTCTTTGGCACTCCGGGACTTTAGGATATCACAACTCCCAAGTTGTTCAACTCCCCCAGAGTTATACCTGTCGAAGTGGTCATAAAGTGTAGGAGACTGATGGTTGTTGGTTAACAATCATGCTTACTCTATCATCCCACTTCTTGATCAAATGGTCATGAAGGATCCTACCAAATATTGATCTATGGTTGTCGAGACTTCGACATTCTGGGACTCTAGGATATTAAAACTCTCCAATTGTTCAACTCTCCCAAAGTTATAGCTTCCAAAGTACTTATGTCATCCTTCCACTGCTTAATCTAACAGTTGGGAAAATTCCCTAATGGATCTTCGATCAACGGTCTACGCAAATTTGCTACTTCGGCCTTCAACACTTTCGCTAGCAGAGATGTTGGACGTTCCTGGAGGCCATAATCCTGGAGATGACATGGAATGTTGACGTCACCTATGGTGATGTGGGCCCATGGTATGTGTGCCATGTGTCACTCAGAAATGGACACATTGATGTCCAAAATGCCCTAAATTCATGTGACACATGTCCCCATATGGCACCCCTACCATAGGGCATAATACACATCATCCACCAAACGGATGGTCCACATTCCTCCAATCCATATCTAATGACCTGCGTGATTTCAAGACTTTTTCTTTACACTTCATTGCTTTGACACTTTGTGGATTTTCCCAGTCTCCAGTAATCGCCGAAGTAGTGGATTTTTAAAGTCTCGAAACTTCTCTATCCTTGTACTTCTGATCTAATGGTTCATATTATTCCCAAAATATTCCTTCGATCTGACGGTTGGAAGGATTTCACGACTTCGGCCTTCAGGATTTCTAGGAATCAAACTTCTTTACATATAGAAGGTCAACATCAGATGACCATGATCAATGACTAATATTTCACCCAAGATTATTATCAGATCGTATGGCCTGCGGGGATTTCACGACTTCTACTTTTCATGCTTCTGCCTTGTCTCCAATAATCGTCGAAGTGGTGAAGTTCCAGATTTTTCTATCTCTCACTTGGCTTTGATTAATGGCTAACGATCGATCAATTTCATCTAAATATTAGGACTTAATATCTCCAAGCCTTTCGCTTCACCTCTATCTGACGATCCTTGTTTACATGACTCTAGATCTAACTATCTAGAGCTCCTTGATTCAATGGTTGTGATTTCTCCCAAAATTCAAAAGGGAATGGTCAAGATTATATGATCCTTTACAAAGGATATTTGTATGCATGATGCTCTAGCTTCTGCACGATCTTTGCAACTCTATCTCTCCTAAGCTTTAAGATGTCAATGAGATATTCATTCTTAACCATAATACTATGCCCAATAGTTTCGGCCCATACCAGTTTGGTGTTTCAACCAGAAGCTCTGATACCAATCTGTAATATACCCAGCCACCCACAGGTGGGGCATGCTACTTCAAAACTCGCTTATGAACTAATTTTGAATTCTGATAAATTCTTAATTAATAAATATGCATGAAATATTCACATGCAGAGATCAAGATTCATGCTACATTATAAAGAATGTTTAAGCATGTCATGCATATCAATAACCAACAATAAGGAACATAAAAAATGCACATCTTAGAGATAGTAATCAACACACATTGGAAATAAATGTATAAGCAGAGAAACACATGGTAGAGAGAACTTATCTTTAATGAAATGAATCACCAATTGGTTGCAGACCGAGGTCGTTCCACCCAACCGTAGACATTTTTGCTCCAAGTCTCAACAACAATGTCACCCCCAAGCCAGGGCTATGAATCTAGAAGGACAGTTCAAGAGTGTCACTCAACTTCCCAAACTAGTTAGCACTCAAGCTCTCACAGGCTTCTCAACACACATAACAATCTAAAGTATACCATATCTCTTCTACCAAACCTGCACAACCCAAGAGAGTGGGCCCCCTTCCATGCCATGCAGTCCCTCAAGTTATCCACCTATTTCCAGGGCTTCATTGAATCTGGTCAAGAATTTCCATGTTGGGACTCTTAGGATTCAGAGTTGTGAGAAAAACTTAACCCATGCCCAAGCATCTCAGACATGTAGGCATTAATTCATGGCTAGAATACACCATAAGTCATTACATCCAACAAAACCATGGCTCCTCTCCAACAATTCATTTTTCTTTCCCCAGCCAAGATCAAAATGAATGAGGAATTAAGAGTGGGTTAAAGAATGAATGGAGAGAGAATAGAATTAAAGGTGTGAACAATGAACAATGAGTAGGTGAGTGAGTGAACCCTGAAACAGACCAAAAAATGGGTTTATGTATTTCCTAGAATCAAAGGACCACATGGCCTTCCCCCAAGAAGCTCATGTAACTGATATTCTCCATTAAAAAAAAAATGGGTAAATAAAAATATAAAATAAACACTTAGCCCCCCAAGCCCCCTATCTTCTGGAATCATATCCCCTTATACTCTTGTCCTTGTCTGTCTAACAACCAATGATGTATTTATTATTAATAATGATCAAAACATTACATTTCCTAGAAAAATTGGCCTCTTTTAATTGTTTAGGCACTCTAGCCTTTCATAAATTCACAAAATACATTATTTAATATGGGGCTCAAAATCGGGGTATTACACTTAGTCATGGAAACATTGTCATCTCTCCTCATCAATGTTTCTATCTCTCCCTCTTTGAAATCAATGGAAAATGGTATCTCCCTTTGGGACTGCTCCCCCTATCTTCATGCCTCTGATTACTTTCTCTCTTCCTTTGACAAAAAATTAACTTCCCATGTTGATCTGTCACCGTACCTGCTATAACAAATCATGGTTAAGAAAATATCTCCCCATGTGGGTATGTCTCCCCCTATCTTCTCTAAAAATGTCGCGTAATCACTGTGAACAATATACTACCACTGCAATCTTCTTCTTTTGTGGATGTCGTTTCTCTACCAGAACACTGATCAATTTCTCAACAATAGTGCATCAAGAATACCATGATATTTTACTCTTATGATGATCCTTAGACCTGTCCATTCATCATACATGCATCAAACTGTACCTCAACCTATTGGAGTTATTTTCCATTGGTGATTCCTTGTGTAATCAACTAATATATATGAAAAGCATTCAAGAATAAGCATTCAAATGATCATGTAGCATTATTGTCCATTATGATAATTTTCCTTTATCTCTGAACCACTCTTTGAACAAATATGTGAACCCAATATCTGAATCCATGCTCTCATCCACTATCGTATATCTATACAAAGTTTCTAATTCATCTATGTACATAGTGTCTATGAATCTGTTGTACAACTTTCCACAATGATGACCCATCTTTCACTGTACTTATGCTAACTAACTGCTCTGAAACTATCTACTCGAACTCTACAAGCTACTCAAAAGATGATTCTCTAATTTGTGGCAACTACTGTAATGACTCCCCCTATCTAATATTCATATTATTTGGGAGTCTCTAAGCCGGATGTCTCAAAACAATACTTGCTCTGATGTGGATTCATCTTCCTCTTCGTCGGTATATACATTTTCCCTTTCATTCTCTTCCTAAATTTTGTCATCATCCTGAGTGTTGATTTCTTCTTCATCCTCCGCTTGACTTTCAACACTTTCCTCTTTTCTTGTAAATTCATCATGTTCTTGTGCTACTGCAAATATTGAAAGTACGATTCCTTGGACATGTTCTTCATTTACCTTCTCCTCTTGTTTTTCACTTCTTCTCCAAACTGTCTTGTGTCCCACATCAACATTTTCTTTCATGGGAGGCCTTATCATGCTTCTGCAATTTTGAGTTGTGTTTCCATTGCTATGGCATTTGTAACATTCAATATTTTGTGGGGCCACATAAGCATTTCTTGTCTAGTTATTTGACGCAACCTGCCCCTCACCGAGCGAGCTGCTCCCACCAGGACCTTCTTCAGCCACAGGCCCGAAGAGTCTAAGCTCTTCCAACTCCCCTCGGGAGTTACGAGTCACCCACAGTAACTCGTTCAGCTATCTCCCTTTTCGGAAATCGAGATATTGCGACTCGGGAGTTCGCGGTTCACGCGAACACGTTCACATGCACCACAAAACCCCGACTCCCGATGGTCAACGGGTCAACACTTCTATTCGGGAGTTTCCTTATAGGGAAATCGACAGTTGTGGTGTCGCGCGTCTCATGCAACACAAACCTCCGAACCCCGAAACTCCGACAGCACGCCACCTGTCCACCACTTGCTTTGGAGGCCCCACTCAACTACGTCACCTCCTTCACTCGTGCGATCAGGGATCGCGGGATCGCGACTTCGCCATTTACAGTTCCTTGCATCACAAAACCCCGAATCCCGATTCTTCGATGCCACCTGTCAACGTCTCCTGGGGAGGCCTACGTCTCGACACCTGTCTCCCTCTTGTTCTATCGGGATTTCGCGATTCGGGAGTTCGCGCCTCCTGATATACAAGGTCACAGACCCTGCCAAACCCCGAATCCCGACTCCTCAGGATCCTGCTCCACGTGTCCTCCTGGAGATCGACGGCTCCAGTTGACTCGGGAAATCGCCGGTTGCGATTTCGAAGAGTTTAAACCTCTTACCTCTGGGAACGCTGAATGCCGAACCCCGACTCCAAAGGGATCCTACGCCACGTGTCCCTTCTTCGATCGACGGCTCGGATTGATCTCGGGAAATCGTCAGTCGCGATTTCAAAGGGGTTGGACCCTTGCCTTGTCAATCCCCGAATGCCGATACCCCGAAGCCCGATGGGCTTTGATCCTTCCTCGCCTGAGCTTCCAGCTATCTCCCGCGCAACTCTTCCATGATCGGACGGTCCTCGAGATTTCGGATTTCTCCTCGACAACTCCTAGTCGTCGATTCTCTTCTTCTGGAGAATCTTCCACCCTACCACCTTTTCCCTGTGCGACTTCACTGGGGTTTGCACCCACAGCGACTCAAAGGTATTCTCCAAGGCCTGTTCCTGAGATGCTTCCAAGGAACTGTCCCTCCTGAGCTTTATCTCTCTCTGATTCCTTCAGAGATTTCTCGACGCGCTCCCTGCGTTCGGTCTTCAACCACTTCCAACAGTGAAGAAGTCTCCCGGGTCCTGTGCACTCACGCTCGCAACAGTCTCGACCTTTTCCTTCTCAGACTTGCTACTGAGACTCCCATCCAACCTGCACTC
>ML800640.1:978893-995220 GCA_009831015.1 Picea engelmannii
GAGTTTCTTCACAAGCTCTCTGCTCTGTTTTCTGCTCTTCTCCATGCTGAATGTGTGTAATACAATGATACAAGGGAGGGTGTCTATACTCCGTTTTCCCTCTCGAAAGGTGACTGTCTAATCTACAACTACTTTCTATCTACCAGCTTTAATTATATTAAATGCCTTCCTATCTGTAACATAATACAAGTGCGCCTGGCTTTGAATGCCTTTAGTAAACAACGGCGCAACAATACCAAGGTGAAATTCAAAATCAAAAAGGTTTGCTGGCTTGTCCAGCTGTACGATTCTCTTCCTCCTCGCGCTGGTTGATATGTTGAATTTCGGATGTTGCGGATGCTCCTGCATCATTATTTCTTTCATAGGCCCTACAATATGCAAACTTATGTCCAAAGTTAGTACAATAAAAACCATGACCATAAAATAAATTTACATACTTAGGAGAGAATGATTTTCCCTGTGGTGTATTCCTTCTATAATTTTGTCTTGGCTTATCAAGATCTTCTCTTTGGTTGTTTCTTTCACAATGATTGAAGCTTCCTTGTTTCTTGAATGTAGAAGGTCTTTTGTATTCTTGTTGACCATGATTCCTACCTTTTAGAAGTTATGCATAACTCTTTTGCTATGTTGATTTCATCATGGAGCTTGAAATTTTATCAGTTTTCATTTGGTTCTATCCTAGTCCAGACTTTTCATAGTATGGATTTTGATTGTTGATGATATTATCCGATGTCTTGGTGCTATCTTGTTGCATGTTCCTTTTCTAAAGTTATTTTCTTAGAGTGAATGCTTGTGCTTCCAACCTTTCAATCATCTTCTCCTTCTCTACTAGATGACTTCTGAGTGTTTCTTCAATTCTTCTACCCTCTTCTACCGGAACTTTCAGCTTTGTAATTATCTTCTTGACTTCCTCTGAGTTGAGATTCTTGGATTCTTTTACTTTTAGTTCTTTCTTGAGTGAATTTTTTTTATTTCTTTCATTCCTTAGATATTATAAGGCACTAATTAATTATTCTCTAAGATCGACTTCTCCTTCTTCTTTCTAATTATCAGAGTTTCTTGTTTTATTTTCCTTCACCATGAATAGTACCTTTTCTGACTCACTATCGGGTTCATCATCTTCACTAGATGAGGCACTATCTTTTCTTGGGTATAGATTTTTCTTGAATACTTTCTTTTTGTTCTCTTAGTTTCCTTTTTTATATCTCTTTTCTTTCTTGGGCTCTTCCTCTTCGGCACTATCTGAACTTCTGGCATAAGGACACTCATTTGCAAAATCACCAATTTTACCACAATTAAAACATTTCAATGGAAGCTTACCTTTATATTTACATGTTCCCTTTTGCAACTTTCTTACAAAGTTTGTCATTTCTTCATCTTCTTCGGAATCATCGCTACAACTACATTCTAACTTTGGATTTTTCTTGTGAACTGACTTTGATTGTTGCTTGTTACTTTTGTTTGTCTTCTTAGATTCTTTGAATGTAGCTTCCTTTGTAACTAGATTGTATTTTTATGTCCTCATATCATAAGCTATGAGTATCCCATGTAGTGCATCCATGGTCATTGTATCTAGATCCACTCTTTTTTCTAGGGCTGAGATCTTTGAGTCAAATCTCATTGGTAGAGATCTTAATGCCTTTTTAAAAATGACCAGTTCCTTTATCTCATCTCCTAGTCCTTTGATGTTTTTTACTACCTCATCGATGAGTAGAAAGTAGGTTGTTATGTTTTCATCTTCATTCATCTTTAATTGTTCGAAATTTTCTCTAAAAATTTGAAGTTTGGATTCCTTAACCTTTTCATATCCTTCATAGATAGTCTTTAGTTTGTCCCACATTTCCTTGGCAAATTCACAGTGCATGATTTTAGTAAATATTGATTCATCTACACCATTATGAATACCATTCTTAGCTCTTGAATTATTTTTTGTGAGTTTCTTTCCATCCTTGTTCGTTGGAGGAGTAGTTGGTGCTTTGTATCCATCCACCACTGATTGCCAAACATCGAATCCATGTGCATGTATCTATGTCTGTATTTTCTTGCTCCAAAGTGCATAGTTATCACCATTAAAATGTGGTATCCCAACTCTAGCATGATTCATGATCTTCTTCCAATGGTTAAATTGTTTTCCTGAAGGAACCCACGTTGATACCAATTGTTGGATTACTAAGAGGGGGGGTGAATCAGTAATGAGGAATTTATACCACTTATTAATCCTTTTAACCACAATGTCTATTCTTTTAACTTATTCATCCATGTTCATATGTGTATCATTGATATATTATTGTATCATAAACATTGGCATCCATCAGTGCATATTAAACAATAACAAACACATCCACACAATGCACAGTACACCAATATTTACGTGGAAACCCAATGCGGGAGAAAATCATAGAATGATTTTATTATATGTCAAGAATTACATTCAAGGAAGCACCAGCTTCCAATTCTCCAGCTCCAACTAGAAGGAGGCTCCAAGCCCCTAGTTTCTCAAGCTACAACCTGAGGGAATCTCCAACTCCCCAATTCTTTGGCTACAACGAGAAGGGGTATAAAACCCCCTATATTCTCCAGCTACAACCGAAAGGTGGATACAACCACCTAGTTCTCAAGTTCCAACCTAAAGGAAGCTCCAACTCCCTGATTCTCCGACACCAACTAGAAGGAGGCTATAACCCCCTTTCCTTGCCCAGTCTTGCCACCCTGAAATTAAATTCCAAATAGATGATGAATCATTTCCACACTATCATTGTCAGATACACCACTGTAAACTTGTACCAATATGTGCCAACCACCTGTACCCAGCCTGTACCAATAACCTACAATGGAGCTGTACTAGTAGTCAGCCTATACCAAGAAATACCAATAGGTACGTGACCTATATATACTACAACTCATGTATGTATGTTCCCTGTCTATACTACAACCTGCGTGTGTACGTGGCCTGACTATAGTGTAGCCTATGTACACCTTCAAAAAACTAGGGTTTTCACCTTTTCTGAAACTTCAACCACCTTGTTTCCTTTGTCAGATCAACCTGCAACATGTCATTGTGTCTTATATGTAGTTGTGCCCTATGCATACATCATCTTAAACATCCCTTAACCAAGTGCATTTGTGTCTCTCTAGTCATGTGCGATACATGTGTGTACAATCATGAACAAGTTTAATAACCCTCACATGGACTAGACATCAAACCCTTACTGATATGTAGCCTCAACCTTCACAAACAACTTCACAACCACTTCACAAACAACTTCACAACTTATTACAACCAAAATCCCTCAACCATGTACCAAGAAATGCTAGCTATGTCTCAACACTTGAACCAACAAGATGTACCAAAGAATAATACCAACATACCAGTGTTGTATTTTTGTAGATCTAGATCATACAATAGATGTCATACAACCAACATCCTCTCTAGGAAAAAACCTCAAATTCCCATAACCATATCTCATGGATACAACAACCTCCAACTACACATAAGAATATGACATACCTTTTGAATATGTAGATAGATATGTTCTACCTGATCATAGTAGACCTTCCTGGGAGCTTGCTTTCAAACTCTGAGAATCTAGTACCTTCAACAACTCAATATTTCATGGATTTTCCAAAATGTATGCACCATGTTATACTACCATTCTGCATGCGTACATTCCCTTCTCCATTGTATCCCACGTACACCTCAAAAACTAGGGTTTTTTTCAATATTTTTGCAACTTCGAAACTTTCGGTGTAAACCCTTTGTGCTACCTCAGACTTGCATAACTTCATATGTATCAATGAGTAGCTATAATAAACCTTACACAATAATAGATATTCAATGTGCTCAATAGGTGCTAATGGCATACCCTTTCTTTCTTATTTATACTCTCCAAGTAGCTTCCTCTATGGGTTACCTTCTAACCAACTTAACCCAATTTCCTTCTTTTAGGGCTAACCCACTTCTAACCACTTGCCCACTTATAACCACTTTATCCATAAATAGTAAACTCTCCACTTCTAGTTGAAACTAATTTATTTTTTATTAGTTTCTTATTGCAACAACTTAACCCAAGATTAACTCCTAGTTTCACCCACTTGACTAATCAACTTCTTCTAGGAGCTTCTAGAATAATTTGACTTATTTGACCTTCTAGATAACTCGTGAGGGTTCTCCAACTTCTCAAGGACATAACTCTCTAACCGTGAGGAGTTATGTGATGCTCCACATATCAATGAAAATGAAATGACATGTACTATCCATATAGAATAGTATTACCCACAAATTCAATGATCTTCATACCTTTATACCTCAAACAATCTTGAGTCCCTTAACTGTACTGTTGGGGCTGTCGAAATTTGCTATCGGACTTGTCCAAAGGTTGACATCAATCTCTAAGGGTTGACATCAATCTACAATATCACTCTATAAGGGTTGAAATCAATGACAACCAACAAATCAAATCAATTTTCCATCAACCTAAGCCAACTTCCCAACAACTTCTTTCCCGTGACTTCTCACATGAAATTGACTTCAATTCTTTATATTAAGACTCTAATTTCATAAATCTTTGCAATGATTTTGACTGAACTTTAAATGTTTGCATCCATAATTCAACTTGACTTGGGAATGGACTCCTTGCCTTCAATTTATACCTATATTTGACTCCAACATTTTACATTTATTAATGGACTTTCATTAATATGGATTTTGATATTTTTTCATTATAAAAATAATGACAATATACCTCAAATACGTCTTGAAATTTGTGTTCACTATGCTTTTGATGATAATTGTTGGATTTGAAATTAAACAATCTTGTGATAAAAAATGTTTTTCTTTGGAGGAGAAGAACCCACAGTCATGATTAACGCTAAGACATTTTGTATAGTCCCAACATGTAGTGGCAGAACTGTAAGTTGGACACATGTTGTTTCGAGTAAATTGTAGTTGCACTATTGTGGCATTTTAAAATAATTTATTGCAATGCTCTCAATTACAAAATATCCAATCAAGGATTTTGTTGCATTCACCCATCCTCCACCTTCCATGATACCAGCAAGAAAACACATAATTGTGTCTTCCATGATACCAACAAGAAAACACATAATTTCCAAAACAACAATCCATATAATCGCCAAAACACATAATCTCCAAAACAACAATTTTGCATGCATGAACATATGTTGGTAAATTAGCCATATAAGTCTTCCATGGTATATAGAAATTTCAATGTGGAACCATATTATCCCAGACACCAACACATCTCTTTAATAAAATTGTCTTCTACAAAATATTTCCAAAATTCACCTCAGATCTATTTTTCAAGCCAATACTTGTTTGTTGGCCAAGGTTGACTTTGGTTATAATGCCAATGATGATTACAAAAATTCAATTTGGAGACGTTGACTGGCCTTCCTGCAACGCACATGTCACATCAAGCTCCATTGTTGTTGAATGACATTGTCAATTTACATATATATCATCCAAAGGTATATTGTAGTTTCAAAGAGAATCATAGTAGGTCAGACCATATGATCTCTCCATTAATTATGAGACTTACACTAGTAGATCATTGCACATGCTACACACAACAATAATCAAACTATAATTTGATCTAAACTTTGTTTCCAATGGAGTTTCCAACAATATTGTTACATGCCATGTGCAAAAAATCCAACAATAATAAGCATCAATACTCAACTCCAACATAGCCTTGTTAACCTCATTCATGGGTATGCTCATCTTTCACTCCTACTACTTCTACAAGAATTATGTCTCCTCCAATGCTAACCAATATGAGCATCATGCTAAACTCCTTTGATATTCTTCTAAAGATAAGAACAATTGAACCTTCTCTACAACTTCCATGATCTTCTTCACATGAAGGCTCTTCTAGATAGCATAGTCCAATGAAATGACTCCCCAACTAGTAGCATCTCCTTTCATGTGGTAGAAACACTCCTCACGACTCTTTTACCAGTGCGCCTACAATGATTTGGTCCACAATTGTGCTTTCAACAACAACGTACAATCACGAAAACAATGTCTCTTGGGCATCGTCATAGCGATTTTCTCAAATTCACATCCTCGTGCTCTAATATCAAATGTTGGCTTTACTAGCTAGTAGAAAATACAAACAAACATATATTGAAGCAAGCGACACCAAGAATTATACTCAAGAAACCCCAAAAGGGAAATATATATATTAAATTATAACATTCTAGTGCGTACATTCTATTTTACAAATGGTCTCTTTATATAACCATAGGTGACCGTAAATACTAAGTCTTAATTAGGTAATTAGATCACATCATATCCATAATCATCTCCACAATATATCCTTAACTATCTCAACTCAATTCATGAGATCATCATCCCGAATATATCTCCTTATCCTCACCTTTCACTCATACGTAGACATCAAGATAGGTGTACTTCATTACATTTGTGCAATTATAGATTTTAGACATTATTCATAATTGACAAGTATAATTTATTCCTTCATAAGGAAGGCCCACTAGGTGGTTATCGTTTGGGTTAGTTAGAAACTATTTATAATAGTAGAAGATATGTAGTTGGGTTCCAATTGATTAATATATTATTGGAGCTCTTCTCAATTAGAGGTCACACCCTCAAAGAGGCCAATGAACATTGCTTCTTTTTCCAAATATCAACAAATATTTTCCTATTGTTGTTATTTCAAAAAATTGGTTATGTTTTATTTGCTTTCTCTCATTACATTTTCATCTATATTGATATGAGATTTATATTTTAGCTATTAAGGTATACTACAACAATCGTTGGTAACCTAGTGGGACTTAATTGGAATTGAACCTTATCTAGATTAAAACTAGAGACCCCCCAATAAACATCACCTTACAACAATGTGATCAAACGAATTAAGCTAACGTAGTCTTAACGGTTGTATAAGTTTGTAAATTTTTCCTTAAGCACATTGGGTTTATCAAACTATTGTAATAGTTACAGATGAACTTAAATCTTCATTTTTTTTTTTCATTTTCTTTCTCGTGAATCCATTCATAACATATTTTGATTCATAGTATGCATATTATGAATACCAACTAATATTTATATTGATAAGATAATTTAAGCACACTAAATGAAACAGAACAAATTTAAGCACACTAAGTGAAACACAACGAATTAGTACAATGATTGAATCATATTTTTGTTTTCCATAAGAAAAAAACTTTTATATTCATAGGAGAATATACATGTTACAGTATTTCATGTCAAGCCTCTATTGGATTTCTTCAGGAATTGAACTTGTCTATGCATCTAACTATATCAAAACATGCCTACAAAATCCTTTTTCTAGTCTATTCAAACTGTCCAAAATAACATTTACATCCTTAAAAAAAAGTGAAATGTCTTCAAAGAAGAAACTCCATAGCTTCAGTTTATGTTCCTTCAAAAAACTCATAAAAATTGAAAGCTCCTTTTTGCAGCTATAGTTCTTCCTTTGAAAGTTTATATGCTTTTGAATTGAGTTCCCTCATAATGTGCTGGAAAGTGAGCCATTCAAAGTCTCTGAACGTGATTTTGATATCTCTTAAGAAAGAGGCTAATATGGGATTATGAATATTATTAATGCCTCTTGCTCAATCTATCACCAACTTGGAGTCGTTGAAAACCTATAGCTTTGGGAAAAAAAAATTGTTATTTCTAGGAGGGTCCAAAGTGCTATAAGTTCCACCCTGTTGTTTGTTCTTCCTCCTAGCACATATATGATGTGAATATAATGGTTGTGACTAATATAAATAACCACCACCACTCCAAAGGTTGGGGGGTTTCCTTGACTAGCTCTGTCGAAGAAGCCCCATGGGATGGTGTAATCAATGGGAGGTGGGATCATTGTTTGAGTTTTACTTGCCCTTATTTTTGTTTTGAATTCTTCATCCTAGCTAAGAGATATTGTCGTCGTGACCTTAGGAGGCACTAACTTATATTTGAGAACAACATTATTCTTGGCCCACCAGATGTTGGAGATCATGATGTCCAAGAGCCTTGCATATAAGGAGATTGATCTGTTTTGTATTCAAGTTATGAAGTTGTCCTCTACAGAGCCCTAGTTTCAGTTGGCCTTGGCCTTCAGTTGGCCTTGGCCTTCAGTTGGCCTTGGCCTTCACTTGTTATTTTAAAAAAATTACAACCTTCTCTGCATAAGAACAAGAGATAAAGAGGTGATTAATTGAGTCTATATCTCCTTTGTAAAGAGGTCGTCTTATTGGACCACACCATCCTCATCTAAGACAGTTGTCCCAAGTTAACACTTTTTTGTTTAGTGCTATCCAAAGTGTTAGTTTGCATCTGGGAGGAGCTTTGATTTTACAAAGGGGCTTCCACCACCATTTCAGCTGAGCCACCGTGTTATCTTCCAACCAGGTTTTGTATCCCAGTTTAACCGAATAAGATCCATTCTGAGGGTTTTTTTACCAACAAAGGGAGTCCTCAGAATCTCTATCAAGGAAAATGAAATTTCCACATAAGAGGGAAATATAGGAGTTTCATTCTTCTTGCAAGGATTCAGGGAGATCTAGAGAATGTGTGCTCTTCCACCCCATCCCCCCTCGAATCTGAGGATAACCAGTGTTTAAATCACTCAAGAATATGAGATTTTTTACTTTTGAGAAAAAGAGTTGGGGGGGGAGAGTTTGTAGTTGTTTCCAGCTCCCAACCATGGTTCTTCCCCCAGTCTAACATTTTCCCCATTTCCAATACGCCAAAATTTCCAATTACTAATGAGGGGGAAGGCTTCAACCAGTGCTTTCCAAACAACTGAGCCTTTGGAAGATTTTAAAGGCTCTCAAAACCATTCTGAAATGGATAAGGTGGGAAAGTATTTGAAGTTCATGATTCTTACCCAGAGAGAGTTTCCTACGGTTACAAATGTTTCTTCCTACTAGGGCTTGAGAAAAAATATGAATATTCTTTAAACCCCATCCTCCCAAATATTTAGATAGCGCGGTTGAATTCCAACTGGTCAGGTGAGTGCCTCTGGGAGCGTTTTTTCCTTCCCATAGAAAGTGAAAGCTTATTCAGCGAATATGATCTAGAATTCCTTTGGGGATTGCGGCTATAGAGTTCCAGTATACGAGAATGATTTCTAGGACTGCTTTAATTAGCACTAATCTTCCGCCTCTAGAAAGGATTTTGTTGACCCAGATGGTTATTCAAGCTTCAAATTTTCTGATTAGCCAACTCCAATCTTCTTTCCTATAATTGTCTGGTTTTAGGTTGAAACCTAGGTATTTGAAACCTTGACATAGAGATTTTATTTGTGCAGGAAAAGAGTTGGTGATGGTGATTTCTTCTTCTTTCGTGCATTGATTAAGAAGTAGACAATATGTTTTCATGTTTACTTTCATTCCTGTTGCACTACAGAAGAGATTTAAAATAAATTTGAAGGAATTCAAGTTCCTCTGAGAACCAAAAAGGCTACAGAAGATGTCATCAACGAATAACAAATGAGTTACTGATACATATTTTGAGACTGTGATTCCTCGAAAAAACTATTTGACTGGGCCTCCTTGATTAGGATGTTAAGTGCTTCTCCAACTATAAAGAAAAGGAAGGGAGAAAGGGGACTGTCCTGTCGAAGACCTCTAGAATCTTTGAAAAAATAGTAAGGGTATTTGTTGATAAGAACAACAAAGGAAACACTTTGCACGCACCCCAAAATCTAGTTAACCGCTTTTAATCATATGCCCATTTGAATTAGTGCCAGATGCAAAAAGGTCAAGTTTACTCAGTCATAGGCTTTGGAGAGGTCCAATTTAAGAATGGATACCTTTAAATTTCATTTTTTTACAAAGTGGAGCACTTCTTGTGATATGGAAACTACTTCATGAATCTATCTATTGTGAAGGAAGCCAAATTGTTCTTCCCCTATGAAGGCAATTAGCATTGGTCTTAATATTCTAGAGATAATCTTAGAGATTAATTTGTATATTACATTGCAACAAGAAATCAGTCTGTAATCTTCAAAGGAGGAGGGGCATTGTTTTTTTGGGATAAGGCACAAGAAAGTGGTATTGAGAGGACCCTGAACTCTTCCTTCATTTTGTGATTCTTTGATCACTAGTAAAAGGTCATCCTTTAGTAGGTCGTAGAAATCTTTAAAGAATTCCACTGTGACGTTGTCTGGGCCAAGTATTTTTTCATTTTTCATAGAGAATAGTGTTTCCCTTCGTTTTGGTTCCATAACCTCTTCCTCCATGGATAAATTCATTTCTTCAGAAAACATAGTAAGGAAATTTCCCACTATCTCCATGATTTCTTGGATGGGGCTGCCAGGGGGGAAGAGAAGAGATCACTGGGAAATATTACTCCAAGCCCTGCCTTATCCTCAAAAGATCTTTTCGAAATTCCTTATTCATCCTTGATTTCCCATATAGTGTTAAGGTTTCTTCGATAGTTATCAAATTGATGGAAGAACTTGGTGTTGTTATCTCCTTCTTTAATCCAGAGTGCCCTGCTCTTTATGCACCATTCTTGTTCTTCTATTTTGAGCCACTTGGCTCGTTTTTCTTCCAACTCTCTTAGTTCTAGAAGCTTTTCATTGGAAAGGGGGTTCTCCTCTAGAGGGCCTCAACGATTATTTCTTCTATGTCCCATATGGAATTTGCCCTCTTGGACTTCCAAAGAGGGAGCCATTTTTTTAAGGTGATTTTCTGAGTTTTAAGGTTTTTCACAAACTGCATCATGAAAGGGCCAATATTTTGAGGAGAAATTTTTACCTAAGAGGAAAGAACCAGGTTCTTCAAATATTTTGTTTCCATCCATGTCTAGTTGAATTTTAAGGGTGAAGGGGGAGACTCGAAACCCATAGACCAATACAAGGAAATAGAGAGATGGCCTGAAATACCTCCTGTATCTACCCTTGACATGAAAGAAGAGCCCAAGTTTAGGAGGGCTTCAGAAATTACAAACCAGTCCAATCTTTTTGTAACCCTCTCATTACCAGTTCTGAAATTTCTCCAAGTAGGGGAGAGCTTCAGAGGTTCAATATTTACCAATATGGAATTTTATAAAAAAGAGGAGAAAAATCCTCTTTGCTTGTCGGCCCTAGTGTGAAATCCCCAAAATTCCTGCAGGGAGAGGGTAAAATTTAGGCCCCCTCCCTCCACCAAAAGAGGGTCACGAAAAACAACTATAGAGACCAAATCCTCCCAGAAGGAGGCCCTATCAGAATAGGGGCCATAAATATTTACCATTGTGAAGGATAAATAATTTTTCTTATGTTTTAGATTGACTGAAATTGAAGTGTGAACAACTAAGGAGGATAGGGCCTGAAAATTGGGGCTCCATCCGCTGAGAAAACCTCCTGAAAGACATTTAGCATCAAATGTGTTGAAGGACCAGTTCCTAAGCCAGGGACTAAAAATTTCACTCGCTCTTTCACCTGAACACATTGTCTCTTGTATCATGTTGGCATCTGGATTTAGGCTTAGGAACATACATTTGAGGGCTATCTTCTTTGGGGCACCACCAACCCCTCGTGCATTGAAGGAGAGGAAGATCATGTTTCCTTTGGTGGAAGGGATTTCCCTGCTCTAACGGCCCTGGTGATGGTCGCTTGGATTCCTTTGCAGAATTTTTGTGATCTCTTGTTCTGTATCTTTTAAAAGATGGGATTAGTTGTATGCATGGGCATGAGGAGGGGGGTAGAGGGTCATGCCTCTTGTTACAAGAAAAATCTCTCTATGGCTAGGGGAAAACCACAATAGATGGAAATGACTGTAGAAATCAAATCTATTCCAAAGTATGATATATAAAAAAATATGCTAGAAAGACAAGATAAAAGGCCTACCTCGTCCAGACGTTCGATGAATTCCACTGTTGAGCACTTGAACCAAAGAAATATACCTGCAACTAGTCCTCAACAACCAAGCAAAGCAAGCATATGGTGATAATATATGATGTTAGCACATTCAATAGCATAATCCATTAACATTCATAACAAATACACCCATGGAATAAAAATTCAAATATTTGCAAGATATCAATTGGACAAGAAAATATTATTTCTATTAATATATGATCACCAAAAGTGAAAAAGTTACAGAATTCTATGTTGGCATGGTTCAAAACCGAGAAACTAAGTTCCTTCCAGCTGGGCCTCCACCACTTCAATCCTCCACCAAAGGCAATCTCATATAAGAGAGACAATGAAGTTCTCAATCAATAAGGGAAGAGCTTGGGGGTTGAACACTATGTTCAGACTTAAAGGACAAAGGGATGCAGATTCAATGTGAAGTGAATAATTCCTCCATAGTAACTTTTCTCTCAAAGTTGAATTCTTTCTCCTCTTTTCCATAGCTCATAATTGGCCCATTTATAGCCTTCAAATGGAACTGAAAGGTCGAGTTAGAACGTTTCCAGCATATGGAAGGCCAAAGATCATTGATCTCCTATTGTGACATGGAAACCCAACACCATTTTTCATTTATGGGCACATTTCCTGATGTACACAGGATGTAGTAGTGAAACCTGCGTATACACATGTTGTATAGTAGGCAAGGTGCATATATGTGGAAAACATGTATTTTTAGCTATGGGATTTGCAAAAAGGGATGAAAAGTCTGCACAGGGAAATGGAAAAAGGCCTTTTGTGCAAGATTGCATAGGGTGAGGGAAATATTGCTATAACAAATACCCCTTAATGTTTGAGGTCATATGAGTATCTGCGATGGTCAAAATACATTATAAAAACCTAGAAGTGGAGTGATGGGGAACCAGCTGGAAGAACTAGTTGCTCATTACAAACTATATTGAATTTTCATACATGGCTGCCAATTTGAATTACATTGTGGATCCATGTGAAAATATACCAAACAACTGTCTATGGCCATGAATAGGTAAATGCAAATTCGGTTGCATGCCAAAGGTTTTCATAGTCATGAACAAGGCCCAGTAGAACTAGTCTGAAAATCAATCTGAAGATATTTGTATACAATGGAGTACAATCTGATCTCCCATGGTCATTGAAGTCACATAGGTACTAGTCCAATGAAAATGAAGCATCAACTCAGGAAAGTTGTGGCCACATACTGATGTCTTCAAGTCTTCTGCACAATCCACCAAAGGTGCAATTCTACATCATGTGAATAAAGGAGTTGAGGTTGAACACAATAAGACATCGTTTGATTACCAGTCATTGAGGTATACCGTTAAAAAATATGAGATAGCCTATCGATGATGAAAGTAGGTATCAAGCCACCGAGTACATTCCTACAAGTGTGAATAAAGGAGTTGGGGTCGAACACTTGAAAAATCCATTGATCAGGAGACATTGATGTATTCCCAAATGTCCATGGTGAGAGAACCTCCCACTAATGACTGCAAGCCTCAAGGTACTCATAGGACTCTAGGTCTTGTTTCTAGAATAGATGAGTTGAAGTCTATGGAAGGAGACTCGTTTAAAGGAGAGAATTAAGGCATCTCTCATCATTCAACACGAGGTATAAAGCAGAAGCTTCATGATTTGGAGGAAATCAGACGAAGAACATGTTCACGAGCCAACGACCATGTGCGTCTTTCACGTGTGCCAAGTGTAAGTGGTACACAAAAAAGACCCTTTGAATAGAATCCAATGAGGAAAAATGTTGACGAAGGAGAGGAAACCACCAATAAGGATAATGGAATCCAAGACACTGCATGAATCCCAATGTGTGAATAGATGTCTTATCGTTGAACACAAGGGAAACAACCCAGTCAACGAACAATGATGAAATGTCAATTGTTGGGTTCAAGGTTACCTACCAATGAGGAAAGTAGGACCAGAGTGCATAATAGGACTATAGTATCATGTGATTCTAAGACAAATTGAGGGTATGACTGACAGGCAAAGTCAAGAGTTCTGAGGAATGGTCGACATAAGTTGATAGACATCCTTTGAACAAGATCATGAGACATATTGAAGACTCTAGCAACATAGACTCAATGATGAAACCATGAGATGTATGAGGCATCAATCAAATTCTCCATAGGGACTAGAAGAGTAGCCATTCAGTGGAGAAAACTCTCTGTAATGAGCTCAGCTTCCTAAGGCCATGCTAAAACCAAAATTATGATGACAAGTAGACTC
Organism: Picea engelmannii; assembly: GCA_009831015.1. Classification (NCBI taxonomy): domain Eukaryota; kingdom Viridiplantae; phylum Streptophyta; class Pinopsida; order Pinales; family Pinaceae; genus Picea; species Picea engelmannii. Next base: position 993,002 of record ML800640.1, read on the forward strand.
AATAACTTTGTGCTTTGTTCAAAGGTGACATGATTGCTGCCAATATAAGATAATACTCATGTCTCGCCCGTCTTGTTTTTGTTTTTTCATAGTCAAATGAATGATATGATACAGAGGAGGAAACGAGTGTTGCAAATAAGAAAAACTAGTTCTAGTAGTGGAACATACCTATGCTCAATGCAAGGAAGTGCATGCAGGAGATGGAAGCTCAGGGGAATGTTCCCTCTTAGGTATAGGGTGTCAAATTGCAAAGGATATAAATGAGTCTCTACTTGGTTGAGGATGCAAAAATGTTGAGGCAAACGGTTTATAATGCAAAGTGAGAACCAACTATAGGCTCAATACTGCAAGCAAGGGCATGAGATGCAATCACAACTTAATGCCAAAAAATTTCATTTTTCATAATCTTAGTCTACTTGGTGTGATAAAGGGATAAAATTGTACCAAATAGATGTCCTTTCCAATCCAGTTTATGAGTGTGAAAGAGACAAGTTCACTCGGCAATATTTTTGCTTTTTGAAAATGAGTCGGAAAATAGCTTAACTAAGACTCATGACCTTTCAAGTCCAATTTAACGAGTGTGAAAGGGAAAAATTCACTCGACGATCTATTCTCTTTTTAGACGAGTCAGAAAAGAGCTTAAATCAGACTTGCTTGGGAGTTTCTAGGTGGCATGTCACGGGGCAGGCCAAGGCTCCAGTGTTGGACTTCTGTGGAATGTCAGTATCTTACGAATAGCCGACATAAGCTTAGGAAAACCCAAATCTCTCCAATTCAAGGAGGATAAAGTGCTAGCAGAGGTTACCATCTCTGTGATATATCAGATAATGTTTCTTACTGGAAAGGACATAGGCAGAGGCATTGGATACCCCACAAGACCATACCAATCAAAGGTAACTTCTTAAGGACTTGGAGGGAGAGTACTCGGGGAGAGTAAAAATCTCTCTTGTTCAGAAGGTGTAGTATTAGGAATGCTAATGAAATGGTATATAACTAGAATTATAAAAGTGAGATTGACCGAAAATTGCATCGGCGTGACCAATTATTCAACCATTGGTTGAATAGGATGCAAGACAACAAGGTCAAGAGATGCATCATCCCCAAAAATAGGAGTGGTGTTAGTCAAAGATTGCATCGACATGACTGTTGGTTGAATAAGATGTAAGACAACAAGGTCAAGAGACGCATCATCTCCAAAAATAGGAGTGGTGTTAGTCGAAGATTGCATCAACACGACCATTGGTTAAACAAGATGCGAGACAACAAGGTCAAGAGATGCATCAACCCCTAAAGGAAGAGGGGTGTTAGCCGAATATTGCATCAACATGACTAGTGTATCAACCAAAGAAGAAACAAAGTGTGGGGAAACCACAGATGACTCAAAACCCTAAGGGCCCCCAGGTGAGAACCATGCTTCTGGTATCAGAGTAGTAGTAGGGCATAAACGAGTAAGGTGATTTCCGTCGCAAGTAATGCAAAGGAATCATGCCTTACATATGATACATCTAGGCTTCTCAATCGTATGAATTCCCCCAGCATGACTTGCAATGGCTGGTGACATGCTCCTAGCATGACTTCCAGTGGCTAGTAGAAAATATCCAACATGACTTGCATAGGTTGGTGATGAATCCCCAACATGACTAACATAGGTTGGTGATGTATGTGTACTATGACTAGCAATGACTAGATTTGTGCCCCCGTCATGAGTTGCAGCGGTTGGTTGTTGGTATTCAACATGGCTTGCAGAGGTCGTCGACCAATCTCCAACATGACTAGCAGTGGTTGGTGATGGGGCTCCAGTATGACTGGAAGTGACTGGACTAGTGGAGGTGGTGGATTGCGGAATTTGAGACCAAGGTTCTGAGAAATACTGGTTTTGAGAAATTGTAGGCCAAGAAGGGTTCTAGTATACACCATGGCCTTGTCCGACAGGATAATATCCTCCTCCATACTAATTCATAAAGGGGTGTAAGGGAATCAACACTGAGGAAGTCGCTTGTGAAGAGAAAGTGACATGACAAGGGTTACTCATGTGAGGATATATGTTGCCCCCAGACTCCCTGCTAAATATCGGAGGTAACAAAATCAGTTATAAGGGCCCACGTGGGCTTAACAACCAGTCGGTCAGATCCCCCTCGAGAGGTAATCCTCCATAAAGGTTGTTTGTTGTCCGACCCTTATCTGACCCAGGGTACCTATAGAATAACCTCTGTAAGTAA
>ML800641.1:8621-24718 GCA_009831015.1 Picea engelmannii
ATTTATTATTGAAATAATTTATTTTGTATTCACTTTGAATTATAATACACTCATAACTTCACTTTATTATTTACCTTTTAAAATCTCTTAAACCACTTTGACTACTTTGACCTTTTGGGGCTTCTAGATGACATATGAGGGTCGTCCAACTTCGCAAGGCCATAACTCTCAAACCACGAGGAGTTATGTGACGTTATACATACCACCAGAAATGGCATGACATGTACTATCTATATAGAATAGTATTATCTGAAAATATATCATAACTCATACCGTTACCCATCAAACAAACTTGGGTCCATTACCCAAACCTGGGGTCTCCAACTTCTCATGGCCATAACTCTCTAACCTGAGGAATTATGTGACGTTCCACATACCACCAGAAATGACATGACAAACACTATCCATATAGGATATTTTCCCTGGAAAATTCACTTTCCTTCATGTCACTATTCCACAATTAAGCATGGGTTCTCTTACTCCACAAAGCGTCTTCCCATGAGGGATTTCATCATAAGGGGACCACTTTGGAATTTATCCATATTTACTTCTTATCAAACATGAAAAAAAAATAATGAATCATATTTACATCAAACACTATTGGGTCCATTACCTAAACCTTTGTGCTACAGGGCTTTCTTCAAGGGTTGACATCAATGACAACCAACCTTAAAGAATCACAAGAACAAGGGCTTGAGGATCTACACAAAACCATATCAGACTCGAAAGAAAACTCAAGATCACTCAGACTAAGAGGAGTAAGAAAGGGCTCCCATGCCCCCATTGGATAAACCAATGGATCAACTGTTGAGACCAAGTCTCGAGAAGGAAAACATGAGTGAACAAGTTCCTTCTTAGGAGAAATTGAACATCAGGGATAAGACACCACATCATTTACCTGTGGCGGGGTAGAGTCTACATGGATACTAGGAACATATAAAGGGGCAGACTAAACTAACGTCGAATTAGGATGGTTATTATCATATGCCAACTGGTCGATAGTGACAATTCTTCCATTGTGAGGGAAATGCATCACCCGAAAGAGTGTAGACAGCATAACATTCATAGAATATACATAATCATGCCCGAGAAGCATATTGAAATCTAACAGGCCTTGCACCACTATAACATCGACAAGGACAATCTTCCCACCTAATGAGATAGGCAACTAAGGAATAATCCCCAAATATTCACTAGGAAATCTGTAAAAATCCAACAACTCATGTGAAGCAGTCACAAGCTCGGAAGAACCCAAATATTACCAAGCCAAGGAGGATAAAATACTTGCAGAGGCTCCTTCATATAAAATTCACGGTAAATGTTTTTTGAATTAACTTCAACCCTTATTTGAAAAGGTGTAGAAGAAGGAAAGTGAGGCTCAACAAGGTCATTCTAATAAAAAGAAACCATCCTAGGACTTGGAGGGGGTGTGCTCAAAGTGAGTGGAATGCCCCCTTGTTCTTAAAGTACTGAACTGGAAATGCTAAAAACATAGTTGGCAGACACATCAGTCCCCAAGAGAAGAGTGGGATCAACCAAAGATTTCATCAGCATGACCACTTTGGTTGACTCGACACTCTCCAAGAGAAGAGTGGGATCAACCGAAGATTGCATCGACGTGATCACTTTGGTAGACTCAACAATTTCCAAGAGAAGAGTGGGATCAACCAAAGATTGCATCTACATGACCACTTCCTCAACTACTGGTTGAATAGTCCGTGAGACAACATGGTATAAAGGCGCTTCACCCTCGAAAAGAGGAGGAGGATCAACCGAAGATTGAATTGACATGACCACTTTCTCAACCATTGGTTGAATAGGTTGTGAGGAAACCTCAGAAGACACAAAATCAAAAGAGCTTGTAGACAGGGACCACAATATTTATGCCTATGGAATGCCAGGGAATATATGAGTGAGGTGATCTCCCTTGCAAAGATTACAAGGGAACTTAGGTTTACATCCTATCCGTCTAGGTTTCTCTATAGAATCAATGCCCCTAGCATGACTAGCAGTGGTTTATTTCTTGTCCTCAACATGACTCACAGAGGTTGTTGACATATCACTCGTATGACCCACATTGACGAGACTCATGCCCCCAACATGACTTGCAGTGGTTGGTTGAACATCTCCAACATGACTTGCATAGGTTGGTGATATATCACTCGTATGACTCACATTGATGAGACTTGTGCCCCTAGCATGACTTGTAGTGGTTGGTTACACATCTCCAACATGACTTGCAAAGGTTGGTGATTGGTTGATAACATGACTCTCAGAGGCTACAAACCTATCGCCAATATGACTAGCAGTGACTAGACTTTTTCCCCCAGCATGACTTGCAGAGGTTGGGTGTTGGTCTTCAACATGACTTGCAAAGGTTGAGGACCTATCTCCAACATGACTCGCAGGGGTTGGTGATTTCTTATTCCTATTCTTCCTTTTTCTATTTTGTTTAGACTTACAATTACTAGTAGCTATAATTTCACCATAGAAGGTAGATGGAGGAGGAGAAGGCTTTGTTGACGAAGGAACATCAACATGATTCCCATGACATAAGGTGCTTAACTGAGAAGCGTCAAGATAATTCAGGACATTTGGAATGGTACCCAACCAAACCGGTAATCCCACATTCAACCCAAGAATGTAAAGCCATCAAAGGGACACCAACATTTCCAAAGAAAGGAAAAGAACAAGAATCCCCTTGCAAATGGGTTCCTTGGTTGGTATTGTCAGTAACGTTTTCCATGAATATCTTATGCACATGTTTTTCCCTTACGAGATCGTTCAAGTCTGTAAAAGTCTCACACACTGACTTGGGTAAATCAATGGTATAAAAATATATGCCTATAAGGAGGCAGCTCCACGTTTCTAAGTGGAAGACCGAAAATTCCTCACGACTGGTGGAGTGGGTGGTCTAACACCTTAGGTCAGAGACCCAAAGCAATGACTGACTAACTCGCTATGGAAAACTAAGGAGCAAAGAGCACACCACTAAGAAGAAAATCCTAAAAATATACAAACCAAACAAACTACCCTTCTAAATGTTTCCATCCCAGGGAGATGAAGTCTTGATCGTCTAAATCATTCAAAAAGGAAAATGAATGTCCAGGAGAAGCAACTACCTAGACCTCCGACCGACGGTCCCTTCGGGTGTCGCCCAAAGAATATAGAGTTTTCCTTAAGTATCGTGATACGCCCTTCGCAGTCACCTATGTGTCAACCTATATAATGGTAACTAGGCCACCAACTTGTAATCAACAACTAGGGGGGTACAATTGACAACCGGGCGAGTGTATGGGAAGGGTAACTAAGACCGAAGATCCTCCTGAGGCCTAAAATGCAACAGGGCCAGAATCACTCTTAGATTGCCTTGGACGGATCCAAGTATCTCAGAGGTTTTCCACAATTCGGGATAGTAACGCTACATGATTCACCCCTAATACACACTGTCCCAAACACTTTGTTAGGAATTTTCATCACTGTCCTCTATGCGACCTCGTGTTTGACTCCTTTGTGAGAGGAGTTTCCCGGATTGAGTAATTACAAGGTGGATTTTTCACACCCCAACACAAACACCTAAGTTAAGTTTTGGCTGACCTTGGAGATTTTACCTCTCCACACATAATCCAAGGCCCTAGCCTAAGCTATTGGTGAACCCTAGAAAAAGTGTTACTAATATATTTTAGATTAATGCGTTCATTTTAGGGGATTTTCTTACTCAAGGAACGAAAGTGAAACTAATGTTGTTTGATACTATTTCAAAAATGAAACTTATTATAACAATGGCAAAGAAGACTTTAGACTAATTCTGCAAATGAAAAAGAGTTTCAAGCAAAAAGTATGAATAACCGTTCAAACATAAAGATGCAATCTTTTCTCCTTTCCATGCAAAATGCACAATGTAACTTTCGAGTGAAACAAAAGAGCAAGCGAAAGGATTTTGTTTCTTATTTTTCTTTTAAAATGCTTTCAATATGAGAAGAAAACAAAACCCTGTGCTAATTGTTTTTCTTTTTCAAATAACAATGCAAAGAAAGAAAGAGACCTAACTAGCATAAAAACTAGGTTTTCTTTTTATATTTTCTTTCAATAAAATTAAAATTAACAAAAGATACTAAAATAAACTGTAAAATGCATGGTTCATGGACCCCCCCGTCCATCAGGGGGATTTTTTTTTTAATGCAACTCATTTTTCTTAAAATTCAAGCTAAAAATAAGCCAAAAATGCTTGGAAACACGAGAGGCAAGAGTATTTTATTTTTATTTTTATTTCATAAACAATCTGAGCCTACAAACTGTCTCAACCCCAAATAACAAAGGCTTCTGGAACTGAGGAAGACCTGTGAACCACAAGTTTCCTGTAGGAAAAGGAAAATATTTTGAAATTTTTTCCAAAACAATAGAAATGCGTGTTGTGCATGGACAACTTGCGTATGTACGCATGCTGTGTATAATGTAGAACATATATGTATGCGTGTTGTATAGAGAATAGGGTACACACACCTCTGTAAATTTTCAAAACAAGAAAAAGTTTGGATTGACAACTTGGGCAAGGGAAGCTGGTAGGCACCTGGAAGGTGACCAAAGACCTAACCTGACTCTGAAAACTCAGAAAAATCAAATCAAACCAAGATCTTCCACTAAGACCCTAGAGATACTCCCCAGTGGAGTTACCAATTCTGTTAGTGGGGAAAATCCCCCTTTTACTATATTGGGCTGAGGTATAGGAAGGACATTGAATTCCCTTAAAAGAAAGTCCTATTCCTAAGCTATCCCAAAACTATCTAAACCGAAAGACAAGAGAGAGGAAGGAATACCAGTAGGTGTACCTTTGGTCCTTGCAGTTGGTGTAGACCTCTTTCGTCCTTGCAACTTCCTAGATTGCGGGTCTCCTCCCAAATCTGACTTGCAAAATCTTAGGAAAACAATGCTACAACGTATACGATCTCTACTTATCACTTTCAATATTTAGATATAGAGCTCTTTTATTCAACAAAAGCATAAAGAAACAATGTATTGGGACATGAAAGAGCTCTTTTACTCAATATGAAGATCATAAAGATTACAACCTTCATTGGCGAATGCTCCGCAAACCAGGTCCGGGATCCTCTATCTTGGCTCCAAGTGCATCAATCCCATCTAAGCCTCTCACAACCAACTGATCTCTTGAGAAAAGAGAAAGGATTGTATAAGGAGAAAGGGTTGGAAGGGAATTCTAAGGCCAAACCTTAGAAAGGGATGCAAAACTTGGGCTAAGAAGGGGAAGGGATTTTGGTAGTGTTTACTTTTTCTCTTTCTTGTTATTGAAATGAGACCCCAAGACCTCTTTTTATATGATAAAAATATGGTTATCCGTTTTGGGAACGGGCTACAATAAGTAAAATGGTTGGGAAACCCTTAATAGCCCATAAACTTCACATAATTCCTTTCAATTTTTGGAGGTAAATGAGGGCTGTCTAGTATGCAACATGCGTGTGTATGTGGGCAACAGTTCAATAGGGCACATACATGTTCCAAAAAATGTTTTTTTAAGAGGAAGCCTCAACAATATTTTTGGAAAAACATGTAAGTGGAAAGGCCACTGCCATGTATGCATAGGTAGGGAATTTTTGGACTATAACATAAAAGAAGGTTCCACTCTTTATTGGTGAATTAGTAACAATACATCTATTGATTTCCATGAACTCTTTAATTGTTACAATCCCACCAAAGAGAACACAATTTTAATATTATAAATAACCATTATTTTGGAAAAAAAGGGTTCAACTCTTTATTGGTGAATTAATAACAATACATCTATTGATTTCCATGAACTCTTTAATGGTTACAATCCCACCAAATAATATCTACTAATATATATTGTTAAACTATGTGTTATGTATACACTTTAGTTTCATACATGTATTATATTTGGTATGCCTTATATTGTATTACATGTGATCCATTTTTACCAAATAAAAGTTCATAATTCTAAAAGTGTTTCTATGCATATAGAGAGAGAGAGAGTAAAGAGCTTGATTAATGTCCAAAAAAGGGTCACCAACTTTTTTTTATGACTACATATAAAATATCAACTTCTCTAGGACCACATACAAAACACTTTTCCATTTTGAGGCATTAGAAGTGTTGATAAAAAACAAAAATTAGATCATTATCAACATTGTTGTAATAGAGTTATAGTGTAATTTGACACCATGTATGCTTATGACGACTCATTGGCCTCAACTACATCCCTTTCCCTGTTTGCAGGAGAAAAATCCCCCTTTTCCTCCCTAAACACATCCTAAAAAATCCCATTTTTCTAGATGTACACAACTCTCCTTAAAGAAACTTGTGTACATATGTGCCTTGCTAGTCAACAACTTGCATACATGTTTTTAGGGAGGAAAAGGGGAACTCTCCTTAATGAAACTTGCGTACATATGTTCCTTGCTAGTCAACAACCCGCATACATGTTTAATTGGCTCAAAAAAATAATAAATCTTGATATTTTGGGTGGAGTTGACGGGTTCCCTAGTTTTTCGACCTCCTATAGCCCATTCATAACTACTCCAACTGTCAAATGGGAATATACGATAGAGCCTTGGGATGGAGGAAAATGAGATAAATGAAATGCACCCTTATGTTGACATTTTACTTATAGCCCTACAAGCCCTTGTTTCCTCTTGCTTATGAGATTGTCACCCCTCTAAAAACCCTTGTTTTCAGGATTTGTGTTTCCCCTTATCTTGTTAGGAATAAAGATATTGTTTCCTTGGACCTACTGGAACACAAATCTTTGGACATAGTGCTTGTCATCTTAGGCCTTAGGTGGAGGAACTTGAAGCTTGGTTCTGGGATCGTTCCACAACGGTTACAAGTTGTAACCAACCCCTTTGTTATTAATAAAATAACTCTCATTGTTGTCCATTTCTCTTTGTTGATTCATGTTTTGAATGAGATTATTTTTATCTTGTTTTGAATCTAAAATACAAATTGAAATGCTTATATCTATTTGGTTAGAAGATAACTACCTATTTGCAGGAATTCCAGAGGATCATTGTGAAGGAGTTCTGGAGCGAAAGTCCTCGAGTGGGATCGACTTCAAACATTGGGTTCCAAGTATGTTCTCTTTCCTTTATTATGAAAGTTAGTTACTGCAAGCAATTACTTTTAATTAACTGCCTAATTATAATTTGAGAGAAGTCTTTTAGTGAACTTCTCTGTTATGGCCTTGACCCAAAGCCATAGGACTTAGATTTTCGTAACAGAATTGGTGACTCCACTGGGGATTCTCCCTTTTTTGGGTCTTTAGGGGTACTTGTGGTTGCATTTATTTTGAATCTTTTTATATGTTTTGAACCTTGGTTTATCATTCTCTTGATTTCTCTGATCCTTCCTGAGTCTTCAAAGCCCTCCTCCCTCAAGTTAGAAAGGTTTTTTTATGGTGTACACACCTTTCTTTTGGTACAATTGCGTACATACACAAATTCCCTTGAATAAAGTCGCATACATATGCCACTTGTCCGAAATACAGTCACATACATGTTCTGGGAGTTGATTTTTCTCTCTTGCTCATATTTTTAGAAGTTTAGGGTGGTGGTATAGGGTATTTCTATGCTAGGGACCTAACATAGGTAGAATAATATATTTTCCATGTAATAAAGGTCAATATTGATAAGGTCTAGAATAAGTCAAATGTAAGAAGACCTAATAGAATCTTATGCTTCTAGAAGATCTTCCTGTATATTTTTCTTGTGATAGATAGATTTAGAATAAATAGGAGTCGAGGGCATGCAAAATTTTGTCTTGAGAATTATTGTAATAGAGTGATTCTCTGCTAGAGGTTTCCCCCTCGAAGAGGCAAGTGAACGTTGTTTCCTATCAATAAGGTATTATTTTTGTGTTGTGGTTCCTTATATTTTGTTGTTCCCTTGTTATTCTCTTTAGTATTTATGTTGTTCTACTATTATAATAGATCTAATACCTAACAAGTGGTATTAAAGAACTTTCCTTGGAAGAAAATTGTGGGTTATGTTTTTCAGGGTAGAGACATATTAAAGATATAGTGATCTGTCGTTCAACTCATAAATATGTGGTTGGGGAAGCATACACATAGGAACTACAAGTGGTAATTAAGCACACATTTTTAGCCACCCTTGTAACCCATGTTGGTACCCCTTCGAGTGGTATCACATCAAACAACACTTGTATATGGATTGGCCTAGATATCTTGAAGCCCTCCGTAGATAAACCGATCGACCTTCTGATTTCTATAGTGCCACCAATAACAACACTCAGGAATATAATCTCTAGTACCTGAGTAATCAGGTAGTACGGATAAGGGTACAGTCTAGCCTCCTTAGTTGGTCTAATGATATATTGGGTCGAGTACTATTGTTCAAACCCGCATGTATATTAGAGAGCTATAGCACAGGGAAAACCATTGTTTGTAGAAACCCTAAACACCCTAAACCTTGGGACAAACACACCACAGAAAAGGAACAGACAAGATCTTTAGTTGTGTGACCTTGCCTCTAGCATTCGGGTTGCAAAATTACTACACATTTCTTCATGTTAAGAATTTTTACATTTCACCACTACAATATTATTCAGACCGGAGTATAAATCCACATGACTAAGAGTCTGGGTCCTGCCTGCCCCATTATTTGATACCTATCCCATTGGATTATTCCCTTTGTCCTGATCGCAATGGTACTTATCATTTTCAAGCCTTTTTTTCCATGGACCCGACCCCTTCTTGGCACCCTTATTTGACACCTATGCCATCACCTTCCTCTTTTCAACCTGAACAAAATCATATATATCATTTTTCAATTTTTTTCCATGGACCCACTCCCCCTCCTCGGTACCCCTCATTCCCCTATAGCCATCACTTGCAACCAAGAATTCCTTCACCTGCAAGATGAATCCAATCAAAACAAGGTAGACATCCAACTCTTGACCTCTGAACTTGCTTCCACCAATACCCACTTGACAATTTTCGAGGCCAAAGTTACAGGTGAATTGGTCGATGTTATGGGTGAATTGGCCTCCCTCACACATTGGTTAAAATAATCCCATAACTCTCCCTCCCTTGACCAACCTTCACACTCTAAAGGTGAGAAATATTCCCATAATATGGCCTTTCATCCCAACTCCCTTCCTCGTGACCCTCATCTTCCCAGAGTTGAGGTGAACAAATTTGATGGATCAGATCCCGTAGGTTGGGTCACTCAAATGGAACATTATTTCTCATTGCATGGAATTACTAATGATTTGGCCAAAATTCGTTATGGTGTCCTCTATTTGGATTTGGAACGCTGAAAATGGTGGTGATGGAATAGAAATACATGCCAAGGGTATGTTTCTTGGACATAGTTTGTTGCAGAGCTATATGAATGCTTTGCCACTAACACCCACTATCTTGGTCATTTGACCAATTTGAAACAATCTGTCATAGTGGAAGACTTTATCTCTGCCTTTGAAAATTTGGATTTCAGAACGGAGGGCATGTCCGATGCCTTCTTCTCGGAATGTTTTATCAATGGCCTCAAAGATGACATTTACACCTAGGTCCTCGTGGCTCACCATCAGACTTGGTTGGAAGTTACTCAACGTGCCAAGGAAGAACAAAAAATTATCTCTGCCCATACCCTCAAACCTTCCTTTATTCATCACATTCGACCTAAAAACACTGCCCCTCCTCCCAGTCCTCTCAAGATACAAAAATTAACTAGGGATGAAATGGATTAACATCAACTCAGGGGCCTTTTTTATAATTACGATGACAAACATTTTCCAAGGCACAAGTGTAAGGAACATAATTTGTTTATGGCCATCTCCGAGGATGTTTCTGAAGAAGAGGTTGAGACCCCTGTGGCAGAGTTACCCAATCCAACTGATATTACTCCACCCTCTTACCCCCCAGAAGTAGAACCGGTCATTTCACTGAATGCTCTCACTGGATTCTCTACTCCCCAAATCCTCAAGCTAATTGGCTACATTAAGCATCATAAGTTCATCATATTAATTGATAATGGAAACACTCATAATTGTATTCATCATCGCATTGCCCAAGAAACCAATTGTTATATCCATGCAGTCAACAACTTTCAAATCATGATTGCTAATGGAGGTTCCATGAAATGTGGTGGGCATTGTGAAAATGTGTGTCTCCAAATTGGGCAGTACAAATTGAAATATTATATGTTTTCTATTAACATGGGTGGTTGTGATATTGTTCTCGGTGCGTAATGGTTATGCACTCTTAGTGCCATCCTCATGTATTTTAATAAATTAACCATGAAATTCCAATAGACGTGCCAACGGTATAAGTTCCAAGGCATCACAACAAGCTCCCCTGAGATCATCAATTCCCATCGAATTGAAAATCTCCTCAAAAAAGGTCATCCATGCATTATTTCCCAACTCCATTCTATTCAAGCAATTAAGACACCCTCAATGCATCCTGATATCCAATCTATCATCTCCAGACACTAAGTTATTTTTTCCACCCCCAAGGAATTCCTCCTTCCTGTGGTGTTCATGATCATTCCATTCTTCTCACCCCAGGCAATATTCGTCCCATTGTTTTCCCTTATCATCATCCCTTTTCCCCAAAAAATGAAATTGAGAAAATTGGTTCAAGAATTTCTCACCGTAGATGTTATATTCCCTAGTACCAACCCCTATTCTTCTCATTTGGCATGGTACTCAAGAAAGAAGGTACTTGGTGCATGTGTCCAAAATTTCGCACCCTCAACAAACTCACCATCAAGGACAGATTTCCCATTCCTTTAATTGATGATATCTTGGATGAATTGAGTGGTTCTCAATACTTTACTAAACTTGATCTCCATTATGGCTACCACCAGATAAATATGCAATAGGAAGACATTTCTAAGACTGTATTTCCAACTCATGAGGGTCACTATGAGTTCTTGGTCATGCCCTTTGGCCTGTGTAATGCTCCCTCCACTTTCCAAAGTCTCATGAATAATGTTTTTTGTCCTTTTCTCCGTCATTTTGTCCTAGTTTTGTTTGATGATATTCTCATCTATAGTAAAACCTAGATAGAACACCTTACCCATGTGGATCAAGTTCTCAGTATATTCTCTTAGCACCAAATTTTTCTCAATAAATCTAAATGTTCCTTTGGAGCTTCAGAAGTGGAGTACTTGGGTCATATTGTCAGCAAGGATGGTGTACATGTGGATCCTAAGAAAATTGAAGCTATGCAGGATTGGCCTCACCCCAAAAATATCAAGACCTTGTGTGGTTTTATGGGTTTAACGAGATATTATCGCAAGTTTGTTAAGAATTATGGTAAAATTGTAGCACCTCTTACTTCTATCCTTAAAAAGAATGCTTTCACTTGGAATCCAACAAATGATGACTCCTTCCAAGCATTGGAAGAGGATATGTGCACAACTCCTGTCCTGGCCCTTCTCAACTTCACAAGGACTTTTTTCCTGGAATGTGATGCTTCTGAGAAAGGAAATGGAGTGGTCCTCATGCAATTTGGCAGGCCTTTGGCCTTCACTAAAAAACAACTTTCAGAGTGACATCTCAGAAAATGAATCTATGGAAAGGAAGTGTTGGCTATTCTACATGTTGTGGATCTCTGGCGACCTTATTTATTGGGGAAATGATTACAAATTAAAACAGATCATCAGGGCCTCAATTATTTTATGGAACAACGAATTTCATCTCAGGAGCAACACAAATGGGTGACCAAGCTATTTGGCTATGATTTTGAGATCATTTATAAGAAGGGAAAATAAAATTTTGTGGTTGACGCTCTTTCCAGGAAGTACAAAGAAAAAGGCTCCCTTTTTTCCCTCTCATTCATTGTACCATATTGGCTCCAAGTTGTTTTCCATTAATGGGTGCAAGACCCCAAAACTTCCCAACTGATCCAACAATTGCAAGACAATTATCTAGTTTCTCCAACGTACTCTCATCACAATGAAGAGCTCCACTGCAAAGGTCATATGTACTTAAGAAATAAATCACAACTTAAATCCATGGTGCTCTTTGAGCTTCATGCTTCACCCACAATGGGGCATTCAAGTTTTACCAAAACCTATGAAAGGGTTGAACATTATTTTTTCTAGGAAGGTATGAAACATGATGTATGCACCTTTGTGGTTAAATGTGATGTATGTCAACGCAACAAGGGAGAAAATGTCAAATCTCTAGGCACACTACAACCGCTTTTGATTCCACCAACTATTTGGAGAGACATTTCTATGGATTTTATTGTGGGCTTACCTAAATGAGGAAATAATTTAGTCATCATGGTGGTAGTTGATTGTCTTTCCAAATATGCTCATTCTGTGCTCTTCAACACCCATTCAACACATTCATAGTGGCTCAAATTTTCATGGATCATATTTTCAAGCTTCATGATATGCCTCATTCTATTGTCTCTGACAGAGATCCCACTTTCACTAGCAATTTTTGGCAATGATGATTCAATATCCTGGGAACACAATTGCATCTCATCACTGCCTATCACCCTCAAACTGATGTACAAACTAAAGTTGTCAACAAGTGTTTGGAAACATATTTGAGGTGTTTTTCATTTGACAGGAAAAATCAATGGGCTTAGTGGTTACCCATAGCTAAATGGTGGTATAACACATCTTACCATACAACTACTCGCATGAATCCTTTTGAAGGAGTATATGGAAAAAATCCACCTTCAGGTCTCTCATACATTCCATGTGTCTCAAAGGTTCAAGAACTTGAACAAAATCTTACAGTTTGAGAGGCTATTCTTCGTACCCTCAAATGGAATTTGGTAATGGATTAGAATCACATGAAGAAACAAGCAAATCAAGTTCATTCCCAACATCAATTTGCTGAAGGGGATTGGGTGTTTCTTCGACTGCAACCTTAGAAGAATACTTCACTCAAAGATAGACATTGTCAGAAACTTTCTCCTAAATTTTATGGTCCTTATACTATTCTCAATCATGTGGGACCGATTTCCTACCTGTTATATTTTCTCAATCATTCTAAGTTCCATCCTATTTGTCATGTCTCATGCTTAAATAAGGTGATTGTAGCTAAGTGCCAAACTCAAACCAGTTTCCCTGAGTTGGATGAAGAAGGATCCATATAGTTGCAACCACAAGCCATCTTGGACCAGTGTGAGCATTGTCTTCATCATCACACCATCAAGGAAGTGTTAGTACAGTAGAAAGATACAACTCCAACAGATGCCACCTAGGAGCCATCTACCATTCTGCAACAATTTCCTCTTCTCAAGCCTTGAGGACAATGCCGTTTTTAAGGGGGATGCCATGTTAGGGACTTAGCCTCCCTAACCCCTCACATAGGTAGAATAATACATTTTCCATGTAATAAAGGCCAATATTAATAAGGACTAGAATAAGTCAAATGTAAGAAGACCTAATAGAAGCTTTGACTTCTAGAAGATCTTGCTCTAGATTGTTCTTGTGATAGATAGATTTAGTATAAATAGGAGTTGAGGGCATGAGAAGCTTTGTCTTGAAAATTATTGTAATAGAGCATTGCTTTGCTGGAGGTTTCCCCCTTGAAGAGGAAAGTGAACATTGTTTCCTATCAAGAAAGGTATTATTTTGGTGTTGTGGTTCCTTATATTTTGTTGTTCCACTGTTATTCTCTGTAGTATTTCTATTTTTATGCTATTATAATAGATATGGTACCTAAAATTCTAAGTCTTGGGAGTGTTTGGGGATTTATTTTTGGTTTTATAAATTGTTTCTTTCATTCTTGACTTTGCTCTTTGTTTCCTAGTGTTTTTTAGCTTTCTTTTGGTCTCTCTACTGCATTTTGGGTTTTGGGATTTATACCAAAATTTTCCAAGTTTTTATAAGTGTATGCATGCTTTCCTTTGACAATAGATGCATCCATAAACTACCTTTATATAGGAGTTAAACATGTACATAAGTGCTAAAAAACACGTAAGTGTTGGGTCATGTACGCGCCCTTTAGAAGGAAAATCCATGTATATACACAACTTGTAGAAGGAAAATTCACACAGATACTTCATATGTGCTCCCTATAGTGATATAGGGCACGTACATACACAACATACAATGGAGACAACCACACACACCTTTAAAAAAGTGACCTTTTGCTTGTTTTCATCCTTTTTGAAGCCTTGTTTCAGCTAATTTGAGGGTCTTTTTTAGGGAGTTTGGTATTGAATTTTTTTTTGGCCTATAGGAGGTTGGAAAGGCCTTAAATTTGAATGTTTTTATTTTTATTTTTATCCATCTTTGTCTCCCTTGGATTGCATGATTATAAGATTAGTCTTGTTCTCATGATCTCGGTTTCATGGTCACTGTTGTGGTCATTTTTTAAACTTAGGTTTGTATTTGAGTTCGACACTTTTCTTTTGTGCTTTCCTTGGATTTTTTTTACATTAAAAATCAAATTTTTCTTTCTTTTAGCATATTTTGTTAGTTTTTTCTTTGGTAGAAAGAAGAAAAAAATGAAAAAAACCTAGTTTTCTGCTAGTTAGGTCTCCCTCTTTCTTTGCATTGTTTTGAATTGTTATTTGAAAAAGAAAAAGATATTAACATATGATTTCATTTTCTTTTCATCTTGAAATAATTTCAAAGGAAAAAGAGTAAAAGACATCCTTTTGTTTGCTTCTTTTTATTTTCTCAAAAAGTTGCATTCTGCATTTTGCATTAGAAAGAGAAAATATTGCATTTCAAAGTTTGAAAGTTTGTTCATGCATTTTTCTTTTTTGAAACCCTTTTTCATTGAAGAATTAGTGTAAGTTTTTATTTTCCAGTGTTATTATAAGTTTCATTTTCATAAGAGTCTCAAACAACATTAGTTTCACTTCCATATCTTTTGAGTAAAAACAACCAATAAAATGAATGCTAAACTTAAAATTTACTAGAATTTGTTTCTAGGGTTCATAAGCAAGTTTAGGGTTAGGGCCTTGGATTAGGATTGGAGAGATAACTATCCAAGGTTGGTAAAAAAACATAGGAGTCTAAGTTAGGGAGAGTCAAAACCAACTGTCGTATAAGTGTGGTCGGGAAAATCCTCTCACACAAGAGCCAAACACAAGGTTGCGTAAGGAAGAGCAAAGGAGATAACCCCTACGAAGCTTGACCAACATCGTGGAGAGATCATATTTTGGGGGTTTTGTTAGTTCCCATACCTCCCTAAAAGACGTTGATACTGAGGCTTTGGGATTTTTTACCCTGTCGATATGGTCGATCCCGACTATCAACTATTCTCTCAAATGCTGACTGTGAGTTTGTATCCATAGATTTTCTTCCTAAATATATCAGACGTGACTGTAGGGGGTTTTCTGTGGTACCTGAGTCAAAAATCATATCATGCTATCAGTACCCCTGGAGGGTGCCCCACGAAGGAAGGTGTTACACGTCAAAATTGCTCAGATGGATAAGTGTCGCATTGTCCCTGTCAACTGTCGTAAGTGTTGCATCTTCCCTATCAACTTTCGCAAGTGTCGCAAGTTGATCACTGGTGTCGCAAACGAAGTTCAAACATGATGCCGTGATAACGACACTAAGGAAGCACTTATGACACATCACATGACTCATTTGAAGGAAGAGAACTGGTTCACTAGGATCAAAAGAATCTTGACACTTGAAAGGAGCCCTGAAACTGAGGTTTGGAGAGGGAACGCTCCCCTAATGCAGCTGCAGAAGCACTGGCGCTCCCCTATGATGCCTTAGGAAGAGCTATAACACTCCCTAGACCCTTTTGGAGGAGCGCTGCTCATCTTAAGAGTGATGGCGCTTCCCCAAGGCCTGCCAAGGAGCGTTATAACGCTCTGAGACTCCTTCTGAAGGAGCGCTCCCTATTCTGAGTCAGTTGTTAGCCCGTTGAGAAGAATAAGGGAAGGAACATTCGAGATTAGGAGGAAGTTGTGCTCGAATTCTTGTTCTCATCAACAGATCCCTGATCTATGGACGAGGTTCCCAACTAGTTCTAAACATAACTCAAGAGGTTAGGCTCCTCCCAACCTATATAAGCAGGCTCTATGATGGTGGAAAGGGGAAGAATTGAATATGTGAAACTTATGATCTTGGAGGAAACTTACAGTCAGCCAAAGGAGATTGATCAGTGAA
>ML800641.1:36518-48203 GCA_009831015.1 Picea engelmannii
GAAGTATCCGCCTCAAGAATCAACCATCCCAAATATCTTGCCTCACAACCCATGTCAGTCCATGTTCTTTTGATCTACCAATTACACCTCTATGTCCGTTTCGTGTCGTTGATGGGGGATACATCAAGGCCCTCCCTCGACGATTCTATTCCTGTCGACTTCAACAAATTATCCAGGAATTAGACTTAGAAACCATTTAGTACTTTGGGACCTGCATGCCTCAATGGCAGGCCTCCTCACATTCGACAGTGGGTTTACACCATTGACCCCTGATCAAATGATTCCACGAATGTTCGACTTCAGTTCATCTATTCACATCCGGTGGAATGTACTAAGGTACCTTGGGAATCATTGACATTAATGGTGATCTCCCTCGCACTTGTTAACAGTTTACCTCATCGACCGGTAATCAAGTGGTTTATGCCATGTTCGACGCCAAGACATCTATTCACATGGTTAGATTCGTGCCATATTGGGATTGGTATGAATACCCTGGGTTGAGTAAGTCACTTTGATATATGTTTCGCCTGGGTTGCGAAGGGGTTCTGGACTAAGAACACATACATTGTCACATAGATCCACTTTGTATTGGTCGTGGCTATGTCTTGTCATCTCGTAGATCCACTGTGTATCCTTCGTGGCTACGATCAGTTCATGTCATATGAGTATAGATCCATAGTGTATTTTCAGTGGCTATACCCTTTTTATCAATACAATTATGGATCCGCAGTGTATTTTATGGCGACCATATCCTACTGAGTCTTGAATCATCCAAGCATAGGTATGCCTGCCTTGGGTTTTGAAACTTGTCATGATATTTGTTGGATGTTTGTGTGCAGCTTTCGTCAGGCTCTCCGAGTCTATACCCTTGCTTGAACGTCTACAAAGCATTTCAGTCATCAGTTTGCATCTTCTGACTTCATACTTTGGGGGGCATTCTGTTACACGTCAAAATTGCTCAGATGGATAAGTGTCGCATTGTCCCTGTCAACTGTCGTAAGTGTCGCATCTTCCCTATCAACTTTCGCAAGTGTCGCAAGTTGATCACTGGTGTCGCAAACGAAGTTCAAACATGATGCCGTGATAACGACACTAAGGAAGCACTTATGACACATCACATGACTCATTTGAAGGAAGAGAACTGGTTCACTGGGATCAAAAGAATCTTGACACCTGAAAGAAGCCCTGAAACTGAGGTTTGGAGAGGGAACGCTCCCCTAATGCAGCTGCAGAAGCGCTGGCGCTCCCCTATGATGCCTTAGGAAGCACTATAACGCTCCCTAGACCCTTTTGGAGGAGCGCTGCTCATCTTAAGAGCACTGGTGCTTCCCCAAGGCCTGCCAAGGAGCGTTATAACGCTCTGAGACTCCTTCTGAAGGAGCGCTCCCTATTTTGAGTCAGTTGTTAGCCCGTTGAGAAGAATAAGGGAAGGAACATTCGAGATTAGGAGGCAGTTGTGCTCAAATTCTTGTTCTCATCAACAGATCCCTGATCTATGGAGGAGGTTCCCAACTGGTTCT
The DNA here is from genome assembly GCA_009831015.1 of Picea engelmannii. Classification (NCBI taxonomy): domain Eukaryota; kingdom Viridiplantae; phylum Streptophyta; class Pinopsida; order Pinales; family Pinaceae; genus Picea; species Picea engelmannii. Next base: position 38,039 of record ML800641.1, read on the forward strand.
AAACATAACTCAAGAGGTTAGGCTCCTCCCAACCTATATAAGCAGGCTCTATGATGGTGGAAAGGGGAAGAATTGAATATGTGAAACTTATGATCTTGGAGGAAACTTACAGTTAGCCAAAGGAGATTGATCAGTGAAGCTGTTGTTATCCAGGTCTTGGATCTTTCAGGCAAGGGTTAGACGAAGAGGACTTGATGAAGCCGTCGCATTCGCATCTACGATTGTAAGTACTGTTGTCGTTATTCTCATTAATATGACACGCTTGGCCTATTTCTTTCTAGTTTGTGTTTGATGTTACATAAACTTATCATTCGATGGTAGATCTGTTTTCAAGCTAATATCAACAGAGTAGGAAGTAGGTGTATCTTTCTTTGTCCGCAGAACTCAACGAGGAGCAAAAGATTGGAGTGCAACTTGGAGCGTGCAGGGACAAACGTCGATAACAGGTACTTCTATCATCCTTCCTCCTCATGTGTTAGTCTAGATAGATTTGAAAGAAATCCAGTGTCCACGTTAAGCATTTTTCTGTCTAGGGTTAAGGTCAAGCTCTAGAGGTCGATCTACTTGTCCGCAGTTAGATTTTCAAACAACACAAGGGTTACTTGAACTAGGTAGGGTTGGTTAGTGAAGGTCAGGGTAACTACTTCTCACTCCTTCGTTCATCGATATTGGGACTTGATCAACCCATAATAGTATCTTGAAGGTACCTTTCCACTTTTTCATTGCTTTGGAATCAAGAACTTATCTAATTGGGCTGAAGTTTTGGAGAATTTGTTTGTTTGCGATGTTTCTCTTATGAATTTTTAGTGGAGTGTTGATTTGTATAGTTGGCATAAGTTTGTTTTTCTATTATCGCTTTTGGATATTTGGTTCAAGGTGGTCAATCAATCACTTTGTTGCTAAGGAAGGACCCCTGGTATTTCTCTTGAAAGCATGGAGCCACCTCCTAGAAGGCATGGGTTTTTATACCATTGGTTCTCTGGAGTCAATGTGTGAGACATTTTTGGATGTGAACAATCCCACAAGGGACAAACCTATGCATAATAATTCCATGGCCAAAGTTCTTTGGAATACCAAGCAAGGAACACCTTCCAAACATAATTCTTATTCTTTTCTATTCTTTGGAAACGTTGGTACCCCCTTGATGGCCACTTTGAACATTCCTAGGTTGAATGTAGGATTATCGGTTTATATGTGGACCACTTCGAATGTCCTGAATGCTCTCAATGCTTCTCAGATAAGCACCTTATGTCATGGGGATCGTATGCATGTTTATCCTTTACCTTATGCATCCACGAAGTCTACTCATTCTCCTTCTCCATCTTTTGGTGAAAGTATTTCTACTAGTAACTGAAATTATAAAAGGAATAGGAAGAGTAAGAGTAAGAAGAATAATTCACCAACCTTTGCTAATCAAATTGGGGACATACGACTAGCCGTTTCTAGTCATGCTAGGGCCACAAGTTCAATCCTTGCAAGTCATATTGTTGTCTAGTTACCAACCTCTACTAGTCATGTTGGAGTTATGTCAACAACCTATGCGAGTCATGTTGAATATGAGAAATCATCCTATGTGAGTCATGTTGGAGATCTGCAACCACCCACTGCAATTCATGTTGGGGCCAAGAAAATAGTTGTTGCAAGTCATGATGGGGGGGTAAGTCTAGTCACTGCTAGTTATATTGGATAAAATTCACCGACCTCTTCCAGTCATGTTGGAGACCAACACTTGACCTCTTCTAGTCATGCTAGGGGAAACCCACCAGCCATTGCAAGTCATGCCGGGGGCATTGATATTATTGAGAAACCTAGACGAATAGGATGTAAGCTCAAGTTCCCTTGTAATATTTGCAAGGGAGATCACCTTACTCATTTGTTCCCTGCTATTTTCATGTTATGAAGAACATGTTCCTTGTCTGAAGGCCCTTCTAGTTTCAAGTCATCTTCGGTTTCCCCAAAATCTATTCAACCAACGGTTAAGGAAGTGGTCGCGCCGATGTAATATTCATTTGATACCACTCTCATTTTGGGGGAAGATGCATCTCTTGACCATGTTGTCTCACATCCTATTCAACCAATGGTTAAGGAATTGGTCGCGTCGATGTAATCTTCGATCAATCCCACTCTTCTCTTCGAGAGTGATGAGTCTACCAAAGTGATCGCACTGATGCAATCTTCGACTGATCCTACTCTTCTTTCAGGGAGCAAGGGTGATTTTAAGGATGGAAATTTATTTTAAAATGTAGAAAACTTAGCGAATCTTACTAATCCTTCATATGTCAACTATAAATGTTTGGCGATATTTTTGTAAAAATACTCAAATTTCTAAGTATTTTTTATAGTTTTTATAAAAGTTTAGCGATTTTTAAGGTAAAATAATTGTATCCTATAGAATTTGGGCGAATCATTTTTAAAATAGTGAATCTGATTTTTGGAAAAACCATGGAAAATTATCCCATGAGCAAAATTTAGCCCCTAAAATCATCCCTGTCGAGGAGTGATGCATATTTAGACTATGTCTTTAGCATTTCCAGTTTAGTACCTTCTGAATAAGGGGTAATCCACTATCTTCGAGTATGCTCCCTCCAAGTACAGGGATGGTTTCCTTTGATTAGAACGATCTTGTTGAGTCTCGTATTCCTTCTTAGACACCTTTCTAGATAAGGGTTAAAGTTAATTCAATAGGAATTTACTGATGTATTGTAGACGAAGGATACTCTGAAAGTATTTTATCCTCCTTAGCTTGGAAAGATTTGGGTTCTCCCAATATTGTTTCAAATACCAATGAGTTGTTGGATTTCAACATAAGACCTAGTAAATGTTTGGGGATTATTCCTCAGTTTCCTATCATCTTAGGTGGGAAGATTGTCCTAGTCGATCTGTTAATGGTGCCAGGCCTATTAGAATTCAATATGATTCTTGGGAGTGATTATGTTTATGCTATGAATACTGTGGTGTTTACACTTTTTTTGTGTTATGCATTTTCCTCACAATGGAAGTATTGTTACTATTGATCATCTTTCATCTAATAATAACCATCCTAGTTCAAATTCAACTCAGGTTTCCCCTTTGTATGATCCTAGTGTTCGAGTTGACTCTTCCCCACCTCGGGTGAATTATGTGGTATTATATCCTTGGTGTTCAATTGCTTCTAATAAGGTTCTTTTACAATCATGTTTTCCTTCTCGAGACAAGGTCTTGAAAATTGATTAGGTGTTGTGTCCAATGGGGGCATGTGATCCTTTTCTTTCCCATTTTGGCCTGAGTAATCTGGTTCTTCCTATTGATTCTAATATTATTGTTTGAGAGACCTTGAGCGCTAGTATTTGTGTGTCATCGAGTCTCGATTTCTTGGATGTTGAATTGCCTTTGGATGAGGCTATCCTTGAGGCTATGATTATTGATCCTCGACCTTTTCCTGAAATGGAATATTTATTGATTGGTTACTAAGGAAACCCTTGGTATGAGCCTAGAAATGGGATCTACTTTGAGAACTACTATACATAAGTCATAAGGTTGTGTGGCACTTTGTACATATTGTACTTTCAAGGTTTCTTGTTTTCGAGTTCTGTATTCCATAGAACATGTCATTATAAAAGGTTTCTATATTGGATTTATTAACTTCTGGGTGAGTGTTGTTGGTATTATATATAGGAATTTGGAGACATTTTCTTTGATGCCTTTTCTTCCATGTCGATCCATTATGAAAAGTAATGTACTTGAAACTAGCATATAGGTTATATTTTCCCCTCCATGCATTTTTTCATTATCCATTTCTTGTTTCATTTTTCCTTAGGATCGACCTCACTGAGTTGTGGCACAAAACCTTCTTTGTTATTTACAAGTGGTGTAATTCATGTGGTAGAGCCTACCATTCATGGGTTCCCTAGTTAGAACCTTGTCATAGTTTGGAGCCCATGCTGAAATACTTTCATAGGCTCAAGGGCCCTGTTTAGTCTCACCATGAATTTACGTTGAAGCCTCATATCTTCTTCTCATTCTTATTATGGATAATACCCTATGGGGCTCCCTCATTTATGTTTTGAGTTGTATTTTCATTTCATATTGAGCACTCACATTTTTCAGGCCTAATGTCAGCTTCAACTTGTTGTTATACATCCCATTGTGTATGCATTCTCAAAAAGTTACCAACCTTGCAATACTAGCCTTTGCGACTTGACACCTTTTATCCCTAGAGGAAAATTCCCTCGAGCATCCCTATTCTGCACACATTTCCTTGAAATGAGCATAGGTATGTTCCTTGCGCATGGAACTTTTTTTTTCACCCGGGATGTTTGTTTCCTCCACTGTATCGTAGAATTCTTTTATTCCTTTTTAGGATTTGAAATATGAAAAAGACAAAAATAAAAAAACAAAAAATAAGGATGGGAATGAGTCTTTTTTTTTATATGTCATCTACTTATGTCACCCTTGAAAACAACACAATCCTACGAGTCTTTACCTCAATATTTGGGTTTAGTATGGCTTTAGGAGGCCCTTTTTCTCCTTTTTTGAGCATAATCTCCTCCGACTGGTTATTCTTCTAGTCATATGGAGCATTTGTCGATACGTCTTATGTCACAAATGAATCCCATTTTTTAGTCAATGTTTTCCAAGTCACATTTTGTGTCATTTTTATGTTCAAGGGAAGTTAGGCCGTGTAGACCATTTTGCATAAACCTTCACTTTTCAAGTCAACCTTCCCATGTTAGTCAAGAATTTTCTTAGTTTCACAAGTACCTTTGTTTCATACTCATGCTAGTATAGAATCTACTCATTGACTTCTTGTTGGCGGGTCTGCTCTTATCAACCATGACACATTGCTTTGAGAATATGACCTAGAGTTTCACCCTAGGCCTATTCACATCATTGATAGGTGAACTTACACTCAACATATGAAAAAACATCATTGGTTGTTGATTGAGTGGTTTCCCTTGTGTTCGACGTCAACAACTATTATCACACATAGGGATTAATGCGGTACCTTGGTTTCCATTTGACCCCATTGGTGGATTCCTCATATTGTCAGTAGTATTCATCATTGAATACTATTCAGAGAGTCTCTTCCGTGTGGTATTCCATATGGTTCATGTTGGAGTCATACCTCAGTTTGGTCCTTTCATTCTTTTTGTCTGATTCCTTCCAAATCTTTGGCCTTTTGCTACTCCTCGTTCTAGATGATGGAGGATCCCTTAATGCCTTCATTCCAATGGATATCTTCCTATCTAATTCAACATATCCTACTCTGGGACATGGATCTAGAGTTATTTTGAGTACCTTAAGGCTTGTAGACATCAGTTGCAGGTTCCCTCACTATTGATAGGTTCACACTTGTTAGATTGTACTAGGTACCTTGACACCCATTATCATAATCAATGGGTTTTCTCACGTTTGTTAACAATATGCATCAATGATAGGTAATTAAATGGTGTCTCACTGTGTTCGAATTCAACACATTTATTCACATAGTGTAGACTCATACCACACCAAATTAATTTGAAGACTTTGGGTGAAGTACGAGAATCACCTCTTTTGTGCTCCTACGAGGCCTATATTTATTGTACCAACCTCTTTGACATTATTACTTGCAGAGGATCAATTTTTTCACTCCATTGGTTCTAGATATCCTCTATTTGATTCTGAGGCATAGCTCCATTGTGTATCCATTCGTGGCTATGATTTACATTTTTGCATGGATCCACTATGTATTTTATCACGATCATGATTTCTACTTCTATATATCACATGGATCCACTATGTATAGTTTCTATGGCCATGGACATCAGTTATTCTTTCATTACACATGGATTCATAGTGTACTTGATTTGGTGGCCATGCTTACCTCACACTCAAGCATGGGAATGCCCGACTTGAGAAGAGAGCATCTTACTTGTTTCTATTGTAGGTATTTTCTAGTACTGCTCTTCAACTACTCCTACCCAATTCCCCCTCCACAATCTCATGACTATTTGTAATGTATTTAAACCATTAGTTTCTCTTTTGACCTCACACATTAGGGGGAATTTTTTATAGCATCATTTGAAACCACGTATACTCATGAAAACTCATTGGCCTCAGTTACATCCCTTTCTCTGTTTGCAGGAGAAAAATACCCCTTTTCCTCCCTAAAAACATCTTAAAAAATCCGATTTTTCTAGATGTACATGACTCTACCTAAATCAACTCGCACACATATGCACCTTTCTAGTCAGCAACATGTGTACATGTTTATTTGGCTAAAAATAATAATAAATCCCGATATTTTGGGCAGAGTTGACGGGTTCCCTATGTTCTCAACCTCCTATAGGACGTTCATGACTACTTCAACTATCAAAAGGGATTATAAAAGAGAGCCTTGGTATGGAGGAAAATGAGATAAGAGAAATGAACCCTTATGCTGAAATTTTCCTTATAGTCCTACAAGCCCCTATTTTACTTCTGAGATTGTCATCCCCCCCTGAAAAACCCTTATTTTTAGGATTTGTGTTTCCCCTTATCTTTTCAACAAGAAATCCATTTCTTCCTTGAAATTCCTGGAACACAAATCTTTGGATCTAGTGCTTGTCATCTTAGGCCTTGGGTGGAGGAAATTGGAGTCTGGTTCCAGGATCATGCCGCAAAAAATATAGGTTGTAACCAACCCCTATGTTTTTATTAATAAAATAAATATCATTCTGCTCCATTTCTCTTTTATGATTCATGTTTTTAATGAGACTATTTGTATCTTGTTTTGAATCTAACATAAAAATTGAATTTATTATATCTAGTTAGTTATAAGATAACTACCTATTTGTAGTTGCATGCTTCTTTGTTTGCAGTAATTTCAGAGGATTGTTGTGAAGGAGTTCTAGAGCAAAAGTCCTTGAGTGGGATCAAATTCAAATTTTGGGTTCTATGTATGTTCTCTTTCCTTTATTCCAAAAGTTAGTTACTACAAGTAGTTATTTTTAACAACTGCCTAATTAGAATTTGAGAGAAGTCTTTTAGGACACTGCTCTATTATGGATCTCACCCAAAGTGATAGGAATTTTTGCCTAGATCGAGATTTTTAAGTTGGAATGGTTTGAAACCTCTTCAAATGGACATTTGTTGAATTGTCAAGTCAGATCCAATAGCTATTTTTGATGGATAAGGGAACGAAGAGGTGTTTCAATCATTTTTGGTACCTTTTACAAAGGCAAAAAATCAAGATTTTTTCCCATAGACTTATAGACATTCAATATTATTTTCCACTTTGGGAAGGCAACTCAATCCAATTATTTGTTCCCCTTCCTAACCTAAATTTAAAGGAAACATTATTATTTTCAACCACCACACAATATTGGATTTCTTTGGCTTGCTCCATCGAAGAAGTGCCAATATTTTTTTTTATCAATCTAAAGAGACCCTGTCTACTTTAGAGATTTACCATTTGGAGATATCTTGATGTTTTAATAAACATATTTAATTTTATAATAAAAATCTAGTGGATAGAAAAAATCCCCTTAGAGAAAGATATCATTTCTAGTCTTCCATCCACCTTTTTAGTCCTTCAATAAGAGATGGGTTGTCCTGAAACTCCTTTCCTCCAAATAAGATAATATATTTCTTCCCCACTTCCTTTGCGAAGGGAAAAATCATAAGAATACGTTGAATTGTTTCTCCATCATTCTTTCATAAGGCACATAAACTTGGCCTTTGGCATGTCCTTTTCTGAAGCACATCCCATGATAGTACTTTGTTTGAAATAACTAACTAGAGGAACAGTCTAGATTTCAAGGGAGCTTTTAGTTTCCATAATAGCTTCCACCATGACTCAATTTCACCTTGATAACCTTCTAAGAACCTACTTATGTATCCTAGGCTAGTACTTTACTCTCCATCCACATAGAAACAACCTTCACAAATATTCCCATTTGATCTCATACCTTCTTAATTAGAATGGTGGGAATCTATAACTCTAGGGACAAATTTGGAATTTTTGTGTAGATAGGGATTTTTGTAGTTTAATCTTAGGACGGGTTGAAACCTAGTATCCAATAAAAGTTACAGAGGCATGCAATGTAATTGGAGTAGGGACCATGGGTCTATACGTGATCCTTGTTGGACCTTGATGTTCTCATGTGATATTTCCTTTGTAGTGTTAGAATTTGGCCCAATGCTTTTATATCCTATGTATTGAAATGGATCATTTCCAATCCTCCATAAAGGTTTTTTGAAGGATCACTTGTAAGTTTCTTTTATTTTGAATGAGTGTGATATTTGTGCTCAGATTGACATGTCTAAAAAAGTTTACTAAAAAATGAGGGAGATGAAGATGGTAGTGGGGTAGTGGATTCCTTAGGGATAGCTTCCCCAATACTAGAGTATCCAATTCAATGACGTGGGAGGTGAAGGGTGGAGGGAAAATAGGAGGGGAATGTAGAGGGGGATGATATAAATGTAAGGGTGGAGTTAGGGGAAGGAGGCCTTCATCTTTCTTGTTGTAATGGAGGAGGGGAGTGAATGTTGTGAAAAATATTACCCTGCGGATAGGTTAAGCTCCCTTTAGTTGAGTTTTATTCAACTAATATAGAATAGATAAAGTGGACACTAACATCCCTTTCTCCTATCTATTCATAGATGAAAACAAGAAGAGAAAAAGGAAAATATAGTGCGCCATTTTCAGAAGTTGTCCTCACTGCTCCTTGTTGCTCCAACGTTGGATCCAGTCCTAGCTCGATCACGATCTCCTTGCACTTAAATGTACGGATATTCCTCTTCTATTAATTGCACAAGGTTATATAAAAGAAAATATAACTAAATGAAACAAGCATTCTATTCATATGTAAACTTAAAATAGACATAAGTATGGGAACAAGCCAAGCTATTATTATTAAGAGAAATAAGAAAGGCTTACATCCACGATGTGATGCATATATTCCTCCATTCTTCTCCTCTCCAACCCTTGCATTAATGTCTTGAGATCAAAATGATGATGCTTCAATGGATTCCTTCGCCCTCTCACCTTGGAATTCCCTCATTATATAAGATTTGGAGGCTTAACCACCATGGAGAAGATCACTCACTAAATCCACTAAATTGGGATCTCCAAGATATTTAGGGAGAAAATATCTCTGAAGGATTTTAGGGAGAAAACTAAAGGATTTTAAGGAGGAAATATCTCTCAATATCCACCAAATTAGGATTTTGGTTTGAGAAAATATCTCAACCATCCATGAGATTCTCAACTTATCCTTGAGATTAGGAAACTATATCTGAGGTGGATTCTTACACTAAATTAATTTCCTTTTTTTAATAAACATAAATAATATATATGGACATAGTATTTTGACCTTCATATGATAAATTTCTCTCCTAACATGTATAAGGATTATGAAAAATTCTCTTTCATGGTGTCAAGGTGTTATGACACTTAGTAAAGTTCATGCGACACTTAGTGACACTTGTGACACTTAGGTGTAAATAGGTGTGATACTTAAGTGTGACATTTTGGTGTGTAAAATATGCCCCCTAAAGTGTGAGGTCAAAAGAGAAGCTGATGGCCAAAACACCTTACAAAATATTAATGTAAGGGCACTAGAGTAGGAGAGCCTAGCGTAAGCTGCAAGAAAAACATTAAATAGTATCCGAGTATATGTATCATTCCCGAGAAAGGCATACCTATGCTTGGAGTAAATAGACTCAAAGCATGGATTCCAACCAATACACTGCGGATCTATGAAAGAACTAACTAAATATATGGCCACTGGACATACAACATGGATCCATACCTCCAATACTAAATCAAGTCATAGCTACAAAAAAGTACACAGTGGAGCTACGATATGAAAACAACATAGCCGCGGACCAATACAAAGAGGATATATGTGACAATGTACTATTGGACACACCTACCACACTTAGAGGGGGGGTGAATGAGTGTGGGATTCTTTTTCCCAAAACTTCCCTCTTGCACAAAAACTCATCAATTAGCATTCAACATTTATTCATTACCCATTGTTGTCATTTATAACCATTTATATGTGAGCACATATCAGCAACATATATCAATAATATATCATCAACAAGTCATCACCACAATGAACACAAATAACACAAGATGTATGTACAATTTTCTTTTTATTACGGACTACAATCCTTGGGGTTTATCAGCAACAACTGAATAGAGTACAACTCTACAAGA